>JAQOWM010000479.1:0-193567 GCA_029041755.1 Resseliella maxima | reverse complement strand
GAACAGCAACGCGCTATCGTCTATCCATTTGACATAAAGCATGTCAAATGGATAGACAACAGACAATATATAATAGAATAGAGAAGTGAAGAGAGAGAGAGAGTCACAGAGAACGAGAGAGAGGAAGAGATAAGACAACAAGAAGTGATGAGCATGGTGTGCTCATCAAATTAGTTTATAAGTCAGTTGTATTCGGAACGTCAATAAACAAACATCACATAAATTCCAGTCTTTCATTTCATTCTTTTCCATTCAATTCATTTCATTTCATTGTTCACCTTATACAATCCAACATGGTCCTTCGAATGTGATATCAGTGAAAAAAAAAAAAAATGGAAAATGTGTTGCTTAATGTGCATAAAAGTGATAATTAGTTTCATTTTTTCCTTTTGTTATTCTTTCCAAAAGAGAAACGGAACAAAACAAAAACTGTAAATTGTGTTTGCCAATGCGTGCATATTTCTTTCTTCATCAATTTATTTTGTTGTTGTGCATTGATAAAATGTAAGGTTCATAAAAAAAAAAAATCAAGCAGATTCATGACAACAAAATTGTAACTTAAGGCAAGAAAATTTAAGCAAAATGCAAAAAAAAAAAAGAAGAAAGAAAAAGAATTATTTACACATAAATTATTTATCAATTGCAAACAGCAACACGTGAATGTGAAATGGAATGCAGCATGAATTTAATATTTTTTTTTTTTTTTTCTTTGTTTGCAATGGTCAAATGCTATTGAACATTTCAATCCAAATCACCGCTAATGCAGCGACAAGCAAACATTTCATAAAGCAGATACACATGCAATATTTGCTGAAATGATGAAATAAGAAAAGAAAGAAAAATACGATGAAACATGCGGTTTCACAGCTCTAAACATTCACGCGTATGAAAGACAAAGTTCCGTAAGAAGCATGCAAAGCAAAAGGCTTATGCGAATATGGGAGAGAGAAAGAAGCGAACATATAAACCGAACACACAAATACAGACAGGCTCAATGCGAGATATTGTATTGAATATGCTGACGCAAGTGTATCGGCTCAAACACACAGAATAAATTCAATGCGATCAACTGTATGAGCGTTTCTGTTGTGTATACTAATACATATAGCCGTATTGGCATGTTGTACATGTTTAACAACACACAAAGGAGAAGAAAATATGCCGCTTCTTGAGTTTTCTCTCTCTCCAAGGAAAAAACATAGCACGTCTTTGTATGCAACAAGTGTGTTGAGATTTTCGGTTGCCGGTTTGATATTGGAAACACGTTCGCTCTCTCGAAAAACAACGCTCTGTGAATTAAGTTCATTTTTCATATCTCTGATATTGTCATTTTGATTAAAAAAAAAAAAAAGAAAGAAAATCAAGAATCAATCAATTGATTGTGATGCAATAGAAAAGTGACAACGCGGTTTAAAGTTATTTATAGCGCTTTCCAGCAAATTTTTTCATAATTTTAAAATAGTGAGATTGAAAGCAGTTTTTAGTGTGAATCAAAAAAAAAAAAAACATCGTTTGAAATAGATTGCAAGATAAAAGTGTAATAGCCTTCAAGCTGGCTGACAAACGAAAAAAAGAAGAAGCGTTTCGTGATTTAAGAGCAAATATTGAAATGAAAAAAATAAAGATGGCGGCGAAAAAAGATACGAAAGAAAAAGAAATTGCAGATGCGTATGCACAACGAAAATTTTATCTTGAAAAGATAGAAAAATGCAATAAAAATTTGTTGCAAACATTCAATGAGCTAACGCAGCAAGAATTGAATGAAAAGTCAAAGCGACTTCAAGATCTATTCGACAAATTTGAAATTAAATGCATGAATGTTTCATGCAACGTTAGCCAACCGACTACAACGGATGATGACACTAGAATTGAAAATTTGTGCACCGAATTGCAATTGAAAATTCGCAATCGAATTCATGAAATTAATCAGTCAACACAAGAGCAACGCGCTCAACAATGTGAAGTGAATGCAGTGCAATCACTAGAAAAGCCAAAAACAAAGACAAAATGCGAATTGAAGTTTTCTGGCAACGCATTTGACTGGAAAAAATTTGAAAAGAAGTTCAAAGCAAATATCATTGACAATGACGAGCTAGACGATGAAGAAAAAATGCAATTGCTCAAAGAGTCATGCGTAGATGAAACGCTCGCAATGATTTCAAGTGCTGGAATCACAATCCAACAGGCATGGCAAATGTTATGCGATCTATATGGTGACGCGTATAATCAAACACACTTATTCATGCAAAAACTAATGAAGCTGAATCAAGTTGACAATGCGTCTGTTCGAAGCTTGACAGATTTATTAAACAATGCTACTAAATGTGTCAATGCACTTAAAGAAAACATGCCAAATGGCGATGATGCTCTCTATGTGGTGATGGTTGCAAACAAATTAGACCACATCACAAGCAAAATGTGGGAACGACAAAGATACACCCTTGCATCATCATGGGCATTGGTAGTGAATGATGATGGTACACAACGAGAAAAATCAATGCATTTACCATCGTGGTATGATTTCACCACATTTTTAAATGAAGAAATCATGATACATGCAAAGCATGAACTTCGTGAAAATGCGTCACGAATGGAAATGCCAAGGACAAGTAGATCAAATGCCACAGCATCTCGAAACATTGATCAGTACAATTTACACAAAAGTACAAATGTTGTAAAGTCTTACGCAAAGGTAGATGATAATCCGAAACCAAGTCCGTGTCCATGCCCAAGAGTATTCCGATGTGGAAAGTTATTTAAATGTCCAACTTTCTTGGACTACGGATTTGATGGACGCTGGCACTTCGTACGCTCCAAAAACATATGCAGAAGCTGCATGAATTTGGCGCATGATGGCACCCTTTGTGAAAACAGAGGCAATAATGAACCGTGCCCAGCATGCAAACATAACAATCCAAGCATGATTGCATATCATAACTCTACGATCTGCCCCGTCAAATTTGGGTTGCATCCAGGCCAGGAAGGCAAAGAATATTAAAAGCGATGCGCTGACAGGAAAAACACCTTGTTAGTCTGGCACAAAATTTCAAATTTTTTTTTTTTTTTTTTTTTAACGCAAAAAAAAAATCAAATTCAAAGAATATTCAAAAGCAATGCGCTGACAAAAGTACTTTGTCAATCTGATACAAAATGTCAAAATTTTTTTTTTCTTTTTTTAATGCAAAAAGAATCAAATCCAAAGTAAGAAGAAAATTAGAGCAATTTTCCAAATTTATTACAATGTATTCAATACAAACTATTTACAATGGAAATCAAAGCAATGCGCTGACAAAAGCAGTACTTTATCAGATAACACAAACCAAAAAATGAATAAATAAGAAGATAGTGAGCAATGTGCACCTAGGCAAAACAAATGTAACAAAATTAAACCCTTTCTTCTTAAAAATAAAATAAATAAACACTGATTGGTTTGATGAGATAAAATTCTGTGTTTTCTTTGTTTGAGAGAATAAATAAGAATTTGTGAGCATTTCCCCTTCTGAGCATTTAGGAGATCAAAATAAAAAAAAAAAAAAAAAAGTGACAAATGGCAATATAAGTCAAACAAATGATACATTTTCTGAAAATATCTGAATAAAGCATTCACCATAAGCAAACAACTGTTATCTGATATAAGATGCAATGCGCAGTTAATCATTGATGTTCAAGCAACAATGTTCAATATCATGATATTGCATTACTGCAGTATGCAGATAAAATAGAAATTGGTTCATCACAAGTCACCTCTTCAATGCGAATGTGAGAAAATGTTTCGATTTCAAGATGGCTGCCTACCGTTATGTGAACGAAATGACTAGCAAACATGAAAATGAGAGCAGAAAATACTAGAATTGATCTCAATGCCAATGCGTGCTGCACAATTCAAGCAATACAAATGCGAAGCTTATGCAAAACTGTTCTCAGATAAAACGCTTAAAGCAGCAAACAATTTGAAATCAAAACAAAAAATAAGACAATACAATAAATTGTCAGTGATTTAGTATCATGAAACAAATCAAACAAATTCAATTGACAAGATGCTAATTTACATAGGTAAATTCTATGTCGCACAAACAAAATGACTAGCATTTCGTGATAAATGGCTAATGTTAATTCATAATAAATTTAAATCTATGCAATTTTATGATAAAAACAATGCAGTTTTTATATTTTCCATTAGAATTGCCGCAATTCTTGCAATAAAATTAATGCAATTTTTTGCATATATATATAAAAAAAAAAAAAAACATTCATATACAATTTTAAGGCAAATATTATGAATACGAAGTTATTTACGTCAAAATTAAAGCAATTTGATACAATAATGCATTTGAACTGAATTCAGACAAATCTCAAGGAGACTATTGTAATACTCTCTAGAAGACAATGTTTTTAAAAAATAATTTGCTAATCAAAAGCTAATGAACAAAGCAATTTATAAAATAAAAACAACAAACAAAATAACCTGAATTCTTTCATTTAGTAAATTTCCATCTCAGAATACTGATAATAACTTCAATATTTGATACAAACAATGATAGCATTGATTTGTCACAATTATGATGCAAAAACAAACATCGTTCTCATGAAAAAATGAGACAAGATATGAGACGCCAATGCATACTGCGCAATTCAATCAATACAAATTCGGAGTTTGACCTCATGGCCACTCTGATCAAAGTAAATTTGCAATGCGCAATAAGACATCAAATAAATTGAAACAAGCTTCAACATGCAAAACAACGAATGAACATGCGATTCATTTGACCAAGACAAAGCTCAGTCCAAAGAGTGACGAATAGATTTCAAAATGGCTACCACTAATCAGAGTCAATGCGAATAGTATGAGTGTGAGTGAGAGCGAATGATGCAACATTTGCTAAGATGCCAACGCGTGCACAGAATTGATGCTCATTCTACTCACAGCTCTGAAACTGTTCAGTCGTACTAATAAAACGTTCTCACACAGTGGAAATAGTTACAAAAAAAAAAACGAAATCAAGTGAAACCAAATAAATTTCAATAAATAAATTGAGATAAGACACATAAAAAAGCAATAAAATTTTAATAAAATTGCAAAAGGATTTGAAATTTAAGCAAATTTATATATAACGATTCTCAGTGTAAAAACACGTGTTACAGTATTTGCACATAATTTTGTTTCAAGCATATTGGTGTGACGCAGAAATCTGAGTTTAAGGCAAAATTGCCAATTCTAATTTCGACGCCATATGACAGCATGCAGAGAGGCGTAAATCCTGCGAAAATTTTAACTAGGAAACAAAGCAAAATCGTTGAAGAAATGGCGTCGTTTGCAACACAATTAAAAGCAAAGATAGACCGATTTGAAACAAAAATACAAAGGCTTGTCGATCAAATTTCCGATGCAGAAATTTTGCAAAGTTACACAGAAGGTGATGTGCGTGAACGCCAAAATAAATTAAAAGAATTATGCGAACAGTTAGAAAAAGCACATGAAGAAGTTCTATTAGAACTCGACGCCGAAAGTCAACGCGACATTAGAGAAAATGAAGAGCTCAATGACAAAATCACAACTGCCAAAGCAAGGCTGTTCGATCAACTTAAAAAATTAAGTAAAGTTGAGCCAAGACGAGATGACAATGCGTCAATTGATAAAAATAAAATCCAGATTGAAGTTACGCAAACTGATGCAACTGGAAATGTTCCAAATATTTGGGGCAAATTTGATGGCGATTATTCAAAATGGAAATCGTTTCATGACAAATGGGTTGCTTCGATGCATGGCACCGACAAAGTCAAAACGATTGTGAAATTTCAAAATCTCCAAGCCGCATGCGTCGGTGCCGCCAAAGGTGCGTTAGGAGAATGGGATCTCACAGACGAAAATTACGAAAAAGCATGGGAAAGATTGAAAGCAATCTACGAAGATGACTACATGCAAGTGCAGTCGTTCATGCAGAAGCTAACCACATTGCCACGAATAAATGGTTTGTCAAGCAAAACCATTCGTAACACTATTGATAGTGTACAAAAACACATTCATGGCCTACAGCGATACATTGACATCGACACAAAGCATCCGTATGTAGTGTTCGCAGTTATAGGCAAGATGGATGCAGACACGTATCGTGCATGGGAAAAACATCGTCCGACGCTGGCCAAAGCCAATGCAGAGCGCAATGGCAATGATCCAGATAGTGCTAGACCAGGTAAATACATACCAACCTGGAAAGAACTTGAAATGTTCTTAGAAAATGAAGTCACAATTCGAGTTCACGCTGAACGACACCCAAATCACGAAACAGCACAACAGCAAAGCGCTGGACAAGTTTCAAAGAAACATGGTCAACACAAACGATTTAACAAGCAAAATCGTTTCAACAGAAAAAATGTCGATCAAGACAATAGTAACATTGAAGTGCAGTGCCCATTAGGTGATGGACCACACAAAATTTATAATTGTCAGACGTTCATAGACATGAACCTGATTGGGCGACAAAATCAAGTCGCTGAGCATGAATTGTGCGTTCGTTGTTTGCAAAAATTCCACACAGGCAGATGTGCAAACAGAAGAAACAACCAAGTTTGTCCAAAATGTTTACCGGAAAGCAAATATCATAATAGTATGCTTTGCCCAAATGCAAAAACATCAGCTAATGCAGCGATGAAAGCCACTTCTGGCCAAAATAAACGCAAACAGCGTGATGGTAAACAACAAAATCCAAAAAGAAGACGCCACAATAATGCTGGTGGCTACCATTCAAATCAAAGCAAAACTCAATCTGTAGTGAACAAGATTGGTGAATGGTCATTAGTTGCAAAACAAAGCAACGCAATTAAAAACATCAAGACACCAAATGAAGGTAAGCTTGAAAAAACGATATTATTAGCAACCATGAGCATACGCATGCAAAATTTAACATCTAATGAAACTGTTATTTGCAGAGCAATAGCGGACACGGGTGCATCTCTGAATTGCATCTCGGCAAATTTTGTGAATGATAATAAGCTATCAACCACAAGATGCCAGAAAAGAATATTAGGTGTGAGCGGACCGGAAATCATAAAGCATAAGCTAAAAACAATTATACGGCCATGGTTTCAAAGCGAATTCTCAATGCGAGCAGAATTTTTCATATTAAAACAATTAGATGGAATTTACCCAGACCAACAAATCAATGTAGCTAAGGATCAAATAACGCATTTAGTCTTAGCAGATAAAAATTTTGATGTACCAGCTCCAATCGATGCATTAATTGGAGCAGAAGTATATTCAGAGATAATAGGCCCTGATTTGTATAAGCACAAAGATGGTGCAATGATGCAATCATCTGAATTTGGTCACATAATATTAGGAAAATTTAACATTAAGAAAGAATCAAGCGATTCAAACATTTTAAATGTATCACAATGCGATGATGTAGTTTTAAATAATAAACGTGAAAATGAAAAATTACAAAATGCTTTATCTAAATTCTGGGAAATTGAAGAAATAAACAAAAGCGAATGCAACACATTTCTAAGCGAAGAACAGTTAATGGTTGAAGAAATATTTGAAAAAACACATTACAGAGAGCCAAATGGCAGATATGTAGTCACAATTCCAATTAAGCCGAAATGCAAAGGCTTAGGTGACTCAAAATACATTGCAAAAAGACAATTCAAGCAATTGGAACAAAAATTCAAGCGTAATCCTGAAATAAAACAGAAATACGTAGACTACATGCGTGAAAACCAGAAGCTTGGCTACATGCGAATAGCAAACAAGCCTGCGGTGGGAGAATTATGCTACTGGCTACCGCATCACGCAGTTACGAAGAAATTCCGTGTTGTTTTGAATGGATCAGCAATTACATCCAATGGTGAGTCGTTAAATTCGATTCAGATGAATGGTCCCAAATTACAATATGATTCTCAGCTGCAAACAATGCGTTTCAGAAGACACAAATATGCTGTGGCCACGGACATTACTAAAATGTTCAATAGAGTAGGTTTAAATCAAAATCAATGGAATTTACATCGGTTATTTTGGCGCGAAAATGAAGATGAGCCACTGAAAGAATATGTAATGACTGTCGTAATATTCGGTGGAACATCGTCAGCTTACAATTCAGTAAGAGCTATGCATCAATGCGCAAAAGACTATGCAAGACAATATCCTGAAGCATCTGAGATAATTAGGAAATCATTCTACATGGATGATGGAATTTTCGGATGCGACACAATTAATGAACTCAAAATCTTATGCAAAGAGGTTGAGTTTGTCTTAAGTCAAGGACATTTCATGCTCAAAGGCTGGGTATCGAATTCCATAGAAATTGAGAAATACTTAAACGCAGCGAAAATCAATGAAATCATCATAGGTGAGAAAGATGAAGAAAAAATACTTGGCCTACGCTGGCTAAAAACAACAGATGAATTGTCAATTGTTGTCAAGCTTAATGAAAGCAAGAAAAATTTCACTAAAAGAAGCATATTGAGTGAAATTTCAAGACTATATGACCCAAATGGCTTCATAGCGCCAATAATTATTAAAGCGAAGATGTTAATGCAAAACATCTGGCGGTTGAAAGAACTCGATTGGGACGAAAATGTCCCACAAGAAATAAGTCAAGAATGGTTAGATCAATACGCTGATCTACCACATCTAAAAGAGTTCAGAATCAAACGATGGCTGACCATCAACAAAAATTCCAAAATTCAAATTCATGGCTTCTCCGATGCCAGTGAAAAAGCATATGGCATTGGAATATTCATAAGAGCAGAGAATGAAAAAGGAGAGATAAGTTGCTTACTCCTTTCTGCCAAATCGAGAGTAGCTCCATTAAAAGAAGTAACAATTCCGAGGCTAGAATTGTTAGGAGCGCTCATGCTGAGCGAACAAATAGAAGCAATAACCATTGCATGTGAATTTGAAAATACTGATATCACGCTTTGGACTGACTCAATGATAGTATTGAGTTGGATTAAGAAAAAGCCATGCGAGCTTAAAGCGTTTGTGTCAAACCGAGTACAAAGAATCCAAGAAAAAACAAAGCAATGCAAATGGAAACATGTACGGTCGGAAGATAATCCAGCTGATTTAGTCAGCAGAGGAATGAAGATGCAAGACTTTTTGAAAAGCAAACTCTGGTTAGAAGGTCCAACATGGCTAAGGCAAGCCGAAAAGTACTGGCCTACGTCGAAGCTAATAATCACACCAGATGCACAAGATGAGATTAAAAAAGAATGCAAGCCAAAACTCCCTGAACAAAAGGCGTTCAAATTATTCTCAGGTACAGACAACACGATTCTGTACAACAAATTCCAATGCTGGGATAAAATTATAAATGTCACAGCGTATGTATATAGAATATACTGGAAAGCAAAACGAGAAACGTTTATTGGAACCAAATTTATAACCATTGAGGAAAGAACAAAAGCAATGGAGTTTTGGATAAAATATGAACAAAACATAGCATTCAAAATTGAAATTGAACGAATTAAAAATGGAGATATACTACCAGCCAAAAGTTCAATAACGTCACTCAGGCCATTTTTAGATAAAAATGGTATTCTTAGAGTTGGCGGTCGAATCGATAAAGCAAATATTGCATATGAGAGCAAGCATCAATATATCATTCCTCACAAATCAAGACTCTCTTTTCTACTTTTAAATTATGCTCACGAAATGACAATGCACGGAGGTGCACAATTAATGACGCAATTTATTCGTAGAAGATTTTGGATCCAAAAGCTGAGATTCGAAACTCGAAACTATATCAAAACATGCGTCAAATGCGTAAGGCTTGCACAACAAACAGCTAGCCAAATCATTGCTGAACTGCCAGAAATAAGGTTAAGACCAGCGCCACCATTTCAACATGTTGGTATTGACATGGCAGGTCCTTACCATATGCGAGTATCGGACAAATTAAATACAAATACAAGAGCACGCAGCCTACCCGATATGAAAGGATGGATTGCTGTATTTGTCTGTCTTGTCACGCGATCTGTTCATCTGGAAGCTGTCGAAGGCATGTCAGCTGATGATTTCCTGGTTGCCTACACAAAATTTACAAGCAGAAGAGGTAACCCGGAAAAGATCTACAGTGATCATGGAACAAATTTCAAAGGCGCAGATTCTGAATTGAAAAATGCGTTGAAAAGTTGGCAAAGCGACCAAGTTCAACATTATGTCAATTTAAAAGGCACTGAATGGCATTTTATCACGCCATCTGCTCCACATGAAGGAGGCATTTGGGAAGCAGCAGTAAAGCAAATGAAACACCATTTGAAACGCATCATTGGTGTTCAAAAATATTCATTTCAAGGCATAACAACTCTATTAGCCGGTGTGGAAGCATGTCTTAATTCAAGGCCGCTATGCAAAATGTCAGATGATCCAGAGGATCAAGAAGCATTGACTCCTGCACATTTTTTAATAGGTAGGCCGCTAAGACTGCCGATGCAAGAAAAATCCGAAGCACCGCCATACAGCATAAAGCGTCTGTATGTCCAATTGCAATTCCAAATACAAGCATTTTGGAAACAATGGTCGAATGACTATTTACAATCACTCATACAATTGCCAAAATGGCGTACAGAACAAGAAAATCTGCACGTGGGCCAACTCGTCATTATCCAATCCGATAACATTGCACCTACATATTGGGCAATGGGCAGAATCACGCAGATTCACAAAGGAAACGATGACAAAGTGAGAGCAGTCTCACTTAACCTTCATCTGCTCCTCGCGTAGAAAACTACTCAAATCAATTCTTTTTTTCAATTTTTTTTCGAAAAATTGTAATTTTAAAATCATGAAACTTCTTTACTTTTATTTTTTCTTCATTTTGAACCGAAAAAAAATGTTGCCCGATTTTAATTTCACTTTTTGCACCGGAAAACAAAAAAATTACACAGACTACCCTGCGTGAGTAGATTTCTACTCATATGGAATTTCAATGTATTGCACGTAACAAACGTCATTCTGTCGGTGTTTTTATACGAGTAAAGTGGTTTTATGCAATATTGAGAAATGTTGTGATATTTTGTGAGGAATAATTTCGAAAAAAAAAAAATGGCTAGACCAAAATATCTAACACAAGAAGAGATGGAATCATTGGTAAATGAGAGTGATGATGAGGATACAGATATTAGCGACGACGAATATATATTAGATGAAAATGATATCACTGAAACATTTGATTCTGATGCTCTACCGGATGATATTGAAATTGATGACACAGCAAATAACTTAGATATTGATGAAGATGCTGATCCGTCATTTATTTCAAAAGATGGCATCGTTTGGGGTTCAAAACCATTGACAAATATAAATGGAAGATTGCGTAAAGAAAATGTTATAACGCTCCGACCAGGAACAACAAAATTTGCAAGAACACGTGTTGATTCGATAAAAGATGCATTTCTCCTTTTTTTCCCGTCACCAGTTGAAAACATTATATTGAAGAATTCAAATAAGTATGTAGAGGCCATACTTGGTCAAAACGCCATCGAAATAGATTCAAATTTATTGCATGCGTATATTGCTGTACTGATCTTGGCTGGTGTATACAAGTACGCTTGATTTTTTGTTCATTTTTTTTTTCAAATGATTTTTATGTTGCGGTTTTTATTTCATCTAGATCCAAGAATGAAAATGTTGTTGATTTATTTGACGATGAACATGGGCGGCCAATATTCAGAGCAATCATGTCGAAAAAAACCTTTTTATACATGAACCGAGTTATTCGTTTCGATGATGTTATGAACAGAAGACAACAAAAATCCACCGATAAGTTTGCACCAATTCGTGATTTATTCGATAAATGGTCGGAACTTCTATCGGATTTTTACAATCCATCTGAATGTGTCACTGTGGATGAGCAACTTCTTGGTTTTCGTGGCAGATGTAAGTTTCGTCAGTATATGCCATCCAAACCAGAAAAATATGGCATAAAATTTTGGCTACTGGTTTGTGCGGAAACGTGTTATGTATGGAAAATACAGCCATATTTGGGAAAACCCGTTGGTGCAGCATCGATTGAAAAAGGACAAGGCGCACGTGTTGTATTGGATTTAGTTGGTGGATTGAAAGGTCACAATGTAACGATGGATAATTTTTTTTCATCTTATGAACTTGGACAAAAAATGTTGTCAAAAGGCCTCACAATGGTTGGTACGATGCGCAAAAACAAAAGAAGCATTCCACCAAAGTTACTTGAATGTAAAAAGGTTCCTTTATATCAATCAACTTTTGCATTTACGAAAGACACAACACTCGTTTCATATGTCGGACGGAAGAACAAATGTACAATTTTGCAAAGTACAATGCATTTTGATTCCAATATTATTGGATCTGGTGACAAAAAATTGCCTGAAATTATAGAATACTACAACCAAACTAAAGGTTTGTTCAAATGCTTCAATTCAGTTTTATTATTTTACATGATCTTTGCTTTGTGTTGTTTTGTTTCCAACAGGTGGAGTGGATACAGTTGACAAAATGCTTTCGTGCTACAGCAGTAAACGTAAAACGAATCGATGGCCGATGGTAGTATTTTCAAATATAATTGATATTTCTGCCTTGAACGCATTGATCATTTTCAAAGAAGTGTTTCCGAATTGGCAAACAACACAGAAAACTACACTACGGCGACATTTTCTACGTGAGCTTGGTCTTTCACTGGCGCAACCATACATGAATATGAGAAAAGTAATGCCACGATCGGAATCTTCAGCATCAGTTCTTTCAACTAGCAGAGAATCATTACAATGGCGTGAGGGTTCACCAGCTATTCATTCTTCGTCATCTTCCGTTTCTTTCGAGTCTTCAATGTCACGTGATGGATCACCAACTTTGCTACCAACCGAAATTCCTCGTAAACGAGCAAGAAGTGTACCACCGGTCCACAAAGGCAGATCTCGATGTCACATTTGCTATAGCGAAAATTTCGTTGGTAAAAATAATATGCATGAAACAATCTGTTGTTTTTGCACAAAAGGTGTATGCAAAAGCAAACATAATCGAAATGTTTGCGTAAAATGTATTGAAGACAGACTAATCTAATTATATTTCACTTCTGTGTGCAATGATTTAAAAAAAAAATTATATTTTTACAAATTAAACAACAATTTATACGTCAAAATATCTGATTTTTATGTTATTTCCATTGAAATTCCATATGTGTAGAAATCTACGCATGAGGGAAAAATTCGTAATTTTTTTTGAGGAGCAGATGAAGGTTAAAACACAAACTGGCCAATTAGAATGCTCAATAAGAAAGATATGCGTTCTTCCAAGCGATGTTGAGCTAGCCTATTGGCAATAAACAAGCAAAGCGATAACTCAAAGCAATATAATAATACCCTAAGATTAAAAGTAAAAATACAATTTTTACGGGGGGAGTGTTAGAACAGCAACGCGCTATCGTCTATCCATTTGACATAAAGCATGTCAAATGGATAGACAACAGACAATATATAATAGAATAGAGAAGTGAAGAGAGAGAGAGTCACAGAGAACGAGAGAGAGGAAGAGATAAGACAACAAGAAGTGATGAGCATGGTGTGCTCATCAAATTAGTTTATAAGTCAGTTGTATTCGGAACGTCAATAAACAAACATCACATAAATTCCAGTCTTTCATTTCATTCTTTTCCATTCAATTCATTTCATTTCATTGTTCACCTTATACAATCCAACACAGTGGATATTCAACACCTGCTATACTAGGGGGATTTAACTCTCACGAATGCGTAAATTTTTACGAATTTTTCATAAATTTTGCGAATGCGCTTATGGACATTTTCACAGTATTATCGAATGTTTACGAATGCATTTGTTCCAATAATAAATTCGTAAACATTCGATTTGTCCATAAGCGCATTCGCAAAATTCATGAAAAATTCGTAAAAATGTACGCATTCGTGAGAGTTGAATCCCCCTAGGGTATATAATCAAATCTACCCTGGTAAGCAGTCTATATAGCCCTGTACATTTGTATGTGAGTCTCCCCGTTAAGTGCCATCTAAACGAACAAACATAAATTAGATTCACCAACATTTGATACTGAATCTGAATAAAAATGGATTATGTGTAAAAATAATTAAATATTTATGTTCAATAAAACATTTTTTATTATTAAATTATCGAAATATAAATATTTTTGAAATAAAATAATAAAAACACTTCATTGAGAAATTAAAAATACAACTAAAGCAAAACAAACTATTTATATTAAGTCTCCGCATGTTTATTCGATTGGTGTTTGTTGTACATGTATACATGTATGTATGTGTTTGTTGTATACATGTACAACAAACGCCAATCGAATAAACATGCGGAGACTTAATATAAATAGTTTGTTTTGCTTTAGTTGTATTTTTAATTTCTCAATGAAGTGTTTTTATTATTTTATTTCAAAAATATTTATATTTCGATAATTTAATAATGAAAAATATTTTATTGTACATAAATATTTAATTATTTTTACACATAATCAATTTTTATTCAGATTCAGTATCAAATGTTGGTGAATCTAATTTATGTTCGTGAGTTTAGATGGCGTTCGGGAACGTGTTTGAATTTTTTTTCTCACTGCATAGCTCCCTAGAATCAAATACATATATTTCTAATCAATATAATTTTTACATAAATTCTAGCATACATTTTTACTGTCCCTCTGAAAATAGCTAAAGGCTACATATTCTCAATGTTTTTTTAGCAATTTTCAAGAGCAAATCTAACCTCAAAAATATTGTATGATCAATTTTACGGAGACTAAAATATCCTCCAGTAAAGATGTATTTCATTGTACATATTTTACAAACTGGGAGAATGTAGTGGTTCCGCATTCATGGATGAAAGGAATCAATAATATTATCCAAGATCGAGTCAATAACTTGCCAGCTACTGATACTGCAACTAGTGCTGCACTTGAGTTTTCAATCAATTACATTGAACCAAATTTTCAACAAAACTCTGACAACGGAATTTGCTGAATCCTAGGCTAGATTTTCAGTCATTTTTAAAAAATAATTTTTATGTTGAAAGCATACTCAAATTTAATGTGACGTTAACTTAAAATTTTAGCAACATTTAATGAAAATTCTTCTAAATTTCAATGGCATGTGATACATTTGTATCGTAATCTTAAATTTAATACTAAAAAAGATATAAAAAAATAATGACTGATATTGGAATTCATACTAAAAATTATATTGTATGTACTTTGTACTGTGAACTGGATTTTGTGATACTTTATAATATTTTTTTACCACGATACATCTTTAAAAAAATTATAGAGAAAATATAAAAAAATAAAACTGTGTATAACAGTTAACAATAAATTTCTACAAGATTCTATTAATGACAATCCGATGCAGAAATGATTTCTTTTTGTAGCTAGAGTTAAATTTGTCTTTGCAGTCTCGGAATAAAAAATAAAAAAACCAAAAATTATTTTTAATTTTAATTTTTATTTTACTGCTCAGATTGATTTAACAGTTTCCTTGGTTTCATACTTTAAACTACTATAGACCAAGAGCCCTAGAACAATTTACTTTTTTTCTGGTGTACGGCAGATTTCCATTGAATTAACATCTTCTCACAATATTCTATCCGTTGTGCATCACTTTTTATATTTTAATTGGGCGGATTGATTTATTCACGGTTTTATTCGCGCTACACCAGAAAGTATACTTTTTTTTCTCCAATACGGCAGATTTTAGTGTCATTTGATTTGTTTTGATTTATTTAGCTAAGAAATAATAAAATCTGCCGTAAAGAGTGGGCGATTTTATTTGAAAACATTAAAAATAGTATTGAATAATATAATTTCAAAACTCAACGAATGCCAAATGTCAATTCTGTGATGAGTGCGTTCAATACCTTATGAAAAATTACAATATCAATGGAATTTGCTTGCAAATATTTTTAATGTTTTCAAATAAAATCGCCCACTCTTTACGGCAGATTTTATTATTTCTTAGCTAAATAAATCAAAACAAATCAAATGACACTAAAATCTGCCGTATTGGAGAAAAAAAAAGTATACTTTCTGGTGTAGCGCGAATAAAACCGTGAATAAATCAATCCGCCCAATTAAAATATAAAAAGTGATGCACAACGGATAGAATATTGTGAGAAGATGTTAATTCAATGGAAATCTGCCGTACACCAGAAAAAAAGTAAATTGTTCTAGGGCTCTTGGTCTACTACTCTACTGACATACTGGCCTATATATATTTTTTGAAAATCCTTATGTCAGCATAAACAATTTCTGGGATGCTTCAATTCGAAAAATATTTATTTATTCATGAACAGTCGATTAACGAAAAATGCTTATCCATAGTCGATCAAGAATAATCATGGGGTTATTTACTATTGAATGACTCTACCAAATGTCAAAAGTACTAGCAGGTACTTTGATCAATTTTAAATGTACTAAGTGAAGACTGTGAATGTAAAATGTGTATCAATTTACGCGTATACTGTGGCTTCGTTGATATATGTTTGTGAAGCACAGAGACACTTATGCAAGTACTTATTGCAATTGGACTATTTGTTTCTCATAATTTTCAAATAATTATTTCTTAAATAAAATTACCCCCCATCAAAAAAATGAAAATTTTGAAATTAAACCCCCCCCCCCCTTAATTTTCAAATACCAGAATGTATGGAGCTATATAGAAGCCATTTATATTGTTTGATAGCAATTGATCGATAAAGGTTGTTGTTATTAGAAAGTAATATAGTGATATTAAAGTCAAGTGAAAGTGCGAAAATAATATAGAAAATAGTTTAGTAGTTTTTTTGTCAGTCTTTTTGACAATTAATTTTTGTCATCCAATATTTTTTCAACATTCATTCACGAACACAAATAAAAACAACAAAATGATAGAGCAAAATGTAAGTTTAAGAGCAAATTAATATTATGTGTCAATTTCAAAATATTCTTAAAAACATTCCTTTCATTTTAGAAGTAGGTTTTATCTAGGGTTTTATATGGCTTTCGGCATGAATATTTTTTGGATGTTCTTTATGAAAAATCCAAAATATCATACCCAGATGATTTAGAAGGTGTAAGCATTTTGTCAAATGACAAATATGAAATGTCATGACAGATACATTGCCCAATTGTTCGGGCTTTGTCAATGTGTTAGTGAAATTAGGGTTTTGCCAATGTATTAGTGTGACATTGTATATTTCATTTTCCTTCTTCTTGTTCCAGCCGTCAAACAGAGAACACGTTTAATAAAGTGAAGAATTTTATTTAAATTAAATCCGAATTTATTTATTTGTTTTTTTGGCCATTACAAAATGTAATATCAATTATCAAATGAAAATCCAACCTGTCAAAAAATCTAATTTTACACTTGGTTTGTTAGTTGACCCATCCCAATATTTTCTCACACATAGTAATAAGTACAAAACAATGAAGTGAACCTACAATGATTTAAATGTTTTGTTCGAAACTGCATTATTTTCCTTATGTAAAGACTTGCGCAAAATCAATTAGAACATCCGCATAAAATATGAAGGGTTGGGAGTGAAAGAAAAAGTTTTAAGTAAAAGTGTCCACACTTCATACAAAATAGCATGCAATCGCCATATAAATTGTATGAAGTGTGAAGATACTTTTACTTAAAACTTTTTCTTGGCCACTTTGACTCCCAACCCTTCATATAACATAGGATATAAACAAAATTGTTGAAGGATCGTCATTTTATATATTTATTTTACAAACATATACAACAGTTTTGGATATTTTGAGCTAAAAAAATAGTATTCATTGCGAACAAACAGTTAAATCGAAATGTTAAATGTAATCTATAATATAAAAATCTATAATATAAAAATGAAATGAAAAACTTTTGTCCTGAACTCCTTCCACATTTTTCAACCGATCTTGACCAAAATTTGCATACACATAATTCCGACCGAGATCTTGGTCACCATGAGGTTTTGAACCAGGCCATCATGGTAATATATAAAATAATTATTTATTTTTTAGATATAATTTAAGTATAGCATTAAGTAATAAAAGAATTTAGATTAAGAAAATAGTTAACGCTTAAGTAATTTGCAACTCGCTTCTTGCTACTCGCTACTCGCTGCTCACTTCTCGCTTCTCGCTCAATCGCACAATTTCCCGCCAAAATTAGAGTATAAAAGACCGAACGTTTGCTCTATTCGTTCATTCTTTTATCAACTCTAGAACAACAAAATCTTATAAAATAAATATAATAAATAAATCATTTTTCACTTTCACAAAATACTTACAGGCATCCATTTTGATTATTTCGATATGCTTTAATTGCGTTTCATTTTTATCGATGCTATGAAGCAACTAATTTTATTAGTATTGTCAATGCAATTGTGAGCATTGAAAGTGTCACAAAGAAGAGATCATTTCCATCATGAAACACACTCTTCATTTTGACATGCATTGACGTGAATACCAAAGAAGATAGAAAGAGATAAAGACAGAGAATAGAAAGAGATATTGAACGATAAAAAAGAGTTAAACTTTATTGCGTAGCATTTGTCAGCGAATAGAATATAAGTATTTACAATAATAAAGAAAAACAAATATAAAAACAGAAGTGCAATTTTTACATTTCAATTCATTTCACTTCCAAGTGAGTTTAGTGTTTATCAAAATGTGTTCAATTTGCCAAGAATTCATTTTAAACAAACTAGTTGGATGTTTGGGTTGTGGTCACACTTTCCACATTGATTGCATAAATGAATTTTTTGAAGCCGGTTATGCACAGTAAGTTTCTTTTGTCATAAGTATTTCAGTGGAAACTATTTTGATCTTTATATCCATACCCATAAAACTCAAAATATATTTGTTTGTTTATTTTTTTCAGCAACTGCCCTGATTGCAGAGAGCCAATACAAATATTCCACCTTTTGCAACCAGATTTCAATGAACTGCGATCTTTCTTGCGTGCTGCACAGAATTCTCTGAATGTCGTTGGTGGAGCGGAACATGTTGTCATTGCATTATTCGATTTGCTTCGCGTTGTCAACTTAATTGAACCAGTTGTTCCAAACCAACAAGACCAAAACCAACAAGATGTTGAAGCAGAACCACCAGATCAACCAGTGAGTCGCGCCCATCGCCGTCGTGAGTTTCGTAATCTCCTTTATTACATTTTAGCAAAACGTCCCAGAAATCGTGAATAAAAAAAATTTTTTTTTTTCACATCTTGCTAAAATGTTGTAAAGCATTCCATTCTTATGAAATTCACAGAATTTCCAACATATCTATTTAATTTTTTTTAAGAATGTCACGTATAAAATAAATATTTTACAAGATAATAAAATATCGCCAAAAGTTGAAATCCTCCATAATACTTTTGCGTCTTAGTAAATACATAATTACAGAACATTATATGGTAATAAGAATTTAATGGTTACAATCATTTTTTAAAAAATAAAATTTCTATATTTATAGTATACTAAGTGAATTTTCATCCAAAAAAGTAACATATGTATATGTTACATTAGTGTAAAAATTCGTTTGTTGAAAAAAACGCCAAGTTGTTGCATACGACAAGCCACGCTGAGATCGGCGCCGAATCGATTCATCACGGTTTTCGCGAACACTTTTGGCTACTGCCGCTATATTCTCTTCACTACGTGTTGGATGTAAAAAGTGATCTAAAAGTCTACACTGGACTTCAAATTTACGGATGGTATTGACAATGGTTGATTCTGTAGAGTGATGATGAATACCATAAGTTGCTCTAAGTGCACGAAAAACTTTTTCACAGAACGCTGATTTTCATAATACAGCTGAACAATTTGGACACGTTGTTGTGGTGTAAGTCTTTCCATGATGATTTTTAAAACACTACTGAATAAAAATCATATGACAGTTTGACCTGAGTCACGCGTGTTCTGTCAAAAACCCTCTATTAAAAAAAAGGTCCAAATGAATCACCCTTTATAACCATTTTTTCATAATGAAGCTTCAATTTTTTGCAAAAAACCGCACGAATTAATTCACACTTTCAATATTAAGATTCATTGAATTCTTAAAAATAAACAGACTTAAAATGATTGATGAATTTGCTGATAGAGGACATAAAAATAAGCGACTTCCGTTCCGGGACTTTGAAAAGGCATTTACTGGATTTCGACTTATTGTACAAAGTTTTTTAAAAAAAGCCTAATTTTGAAATGTGTTTATCTGTGCCGTCAGTAATGCACATAACATGTGATTCAGCGAGAGTACGGATATCATATAAGAGACTGGTTTGCGATATACGCGAACCAGTCTCTGTAACATATCATCTTAAAATCCACGTTCCTCGAAATATCATTTATTAATTGTATTGCCCATTGGTGTTGTTTTCTGATCTTCATCTACTTCATTATATTCTTCCTGAAATAATTCATTATATTCTCCTGATCCAACGGAATCGAAACGTTGACGATTTTGGCTAACATTGAGTATCGATGAGAAATAAGAAAATTAGGTTTCATTTGAGATTCAAGTTTATGTGAAATTATAGGCCACTTTATAACAAAAAAAAAAAACAACTAATCTGGTGATGTTTTTGGTTTTACCCAAGTTCAAATATCAAAAAATGTACATCTAATTGAAGAACGTGTTCGAATGACTGATAAATAAAGAAAAAAAAATTGTAAACTAAAAGAATATCAATATGAATGCATAAATAGAAAAGAATGTTGAAAACGCTTATTCCGGATTTAATCAAATAGCATTCACATTTCATTGAATAATTACAATCGGAACGCAGATAACTCGCAATTATAATGTAATGACACAAATTCATCTAGTTGCTATGATTCACTGCTAATCATAATTGTACGTACGCAATGCTTTCTCCGTGAATATATTTTGCCGCTTTTTTTTGAGATAACGTCTCAACGTATTGATAACGCATTGAATGATGTGAGAATGTTTCCAAATATTTACATGAAATAAACTCCTGTTAACCTTGATATTTTGGTCAATAAACTAAATTCCGTAATTTTGTATTGATAATAAATGGGCTGCTAATTCTGTAGGAATGTGTTATCAGTTTTAGTTGAGCTTCAACTTTCATAGAGTAAACAAGAAATTTCTATTAGCTGAATAAACAAATTTCATTTATTTTTGGTTTTCTAATTTTATTTGTTTTCCATCAATTTGTTAATTATAATTATAAAATATTCAAAACAGTTCGGTGGTGAAATAAAATGCAGTTTTTTATTATATTTTTGTCAATTTGGCTTGTTCATTCAGGTAATTTAATTTCCATCGAATGTGGTAGATGAGTAAAAGAAGCTAATATGTGAATATGAGAAACCAAAACATTTCCATTCTGTTTTACTGCTGAATATTCAAACTGCTAATCTACACATTGATTTGGTTCATCAAATTGTTAAATAGAAAATAGTGAATATTGATTTAAATAATTCTTTGGGAATTGATACAGTTTGACTTATGATTTCTTATCTTTACAATATTTAGCCCAAAGCATTGAACAGACACCGCTTATGTTAGCTATAGACCAAGGTAATTCAATATTTCTTAATATTTCTCCCTGTTCAATAGCTGTGTTAAATAGTTTGTAAGACAGTGACGCAACTGGCGTGGTGCAGTGAGTGTTGAGCAATTGTGCTCTTATTTGCAGCTTAAACTTAGTGAATCTTTTTCCTTAAGTTTGTTTATTTATTTATTATGAAACCTAAATTTATGTCAATACGTGTTCACGAGCAAGCTAGTAAACATCCTGGTCATAGACCCAATGCAACATAAATTCCGCCCTTGTGGCTAAAGTGATACTACTTTAGCAACAGAGACATAGTCAGGGGTAAGGCTATATTAAAATACCAAGATTGGTTCCGAAAAGCCATGATAAAACCGGCCTGCCCGGAGGACACGCGCTGTAAATGCAAATGCATGTGACGTCATAATCCTACATAATAACACCATCTTCTAACGATATTGGTACTATAATGTAAGAGAAGCAGAAAAGAAGAACAAGAAAAATAAAGGAGAAGGAGAAGAAGAAGAAACAAATACATTGATTTTGTATTGTAGCACCGAAATCTTTAGAAGATGGCGTTTATGACTCAGGAGATTCAGGGGAAATACAATAATTATTTATCTTAGAACTAAAGTACGTTAACAATATTGAATAAAGAAGAAAGATCAAGAAAAATGAAAAATGAAATAAGCTGTGAAGAGAAAAGAAGAAAGATAGCTTAAAACTAATTGGCAAAGAAATTGCACAATATGCCACCGATTGTACGAAATTTAAACTATTTTCATATTAAAATTTAAATGATGATGTAATGCCCCGCTCTCCTTAACAGCGTTAACGATAAGAGGGTATGCATTAGGTGACCAACTGTACCGAAATTTCTGGTACTGCACCGAAATTTTAGAATCTGAAAAATCTGTATCGCAATTTACACGTAAATTTCTCTAATATTTTTTTAGGAATTAGAACATGAATATTTTTGATTGATACAATTTTAGAAGTTTTTCAAAATACATAGAACATATGTTACAGATGCTTTGAAGATTATTATTTGCCGATCCATTGAAGTGAATAACATTTTATGATTAAACTTTGAATCTTTCACATTTGAATTTTGTTATTGTTGAACGTTCATTTAAAAAAGTTATAGTTTCATAGAAAAAACCAGAGACGTGGTCCACGATCCATTTCATAGACCAATGGATAGACGTCGATCCATTTGATGGATGGACTGTCGCAAACGTACTGAACGCATCGCATCACATCGTCATGCGGCAGGGCTAATATTCGACAGTATACGCATAGGCAAGCGCGACACACAAATGCGTGTTATATTCAGTATTCACTTTAGTTAGATCGGATTAAATATTCATTTGAATTTTAATTATAATTTGTACGTAATTTACAGACACTTTTTTAAACTCTTTTGCGTTTAGTTCTGTCATTATTGTACATATTATATTTACTTGCATATAATTTAGTGAATTCATTGCAACAATCGGAAAATGTAAAATGGTTGATTGCAGTCGATTTTGTATACAGCAAAAAAAAAAAAACAAAGCAATAACCTGAAGCCGAATGTAAACAAAAATGGATGTAAACAAAACGAGAGAAGAAAATCAAAACAAACACAAAAAAATGTTTTGCATCGTATTCGGTTTAATTTTAAAATAAATATTTAATTGAATGCACAAAAGTCGTCAAACAGTTCACGATTCAGTCGAATCAAAAGAAGATTTTCCAAATTCTTATCTGAAATATTTGTTCTTAAATGACTTAAAATTAATGCCATTGCCGAAAAACCTCGTTCGACTGTAGTTTGAGTCGGTGGTACTGAGTGTACAATCATAGCCATTGAGTAAATTTCCGGTTTTGTGTGCATATTATTTTTCCAGTAATCGAAGATTGATGTTTTTAATGTTTCTTTTGTACCAATAAATTTGCGAAGCATTACTTCAATACTTTCAATTTCTTCATGCAATGGGCTCTCATAATCATTATTTTCATTTAATGGATTGTCACTATCATTATAAATTGTGGTAAGAAATCCTTCAAATTCATGTGTTGATTCAGAGAGTAATGCTTCTTCAGACCCATCAATATCACAGGATGAACGTTTAATAGATAGCATCTTGCTATACAACGTTGATAGAAATTCAATTGCTTTTTCTTTATTTTCATTCGGCATATACTGTTGATATCGTGGATCTAAAAACACGGCAGCATTCAACACAGGATTATTAAACAAGACCTTCTCTCGTGCTTTCATTTCCTCTAACAATTTTTGCACCAATTCATTATTACCAATTTTGTTCAATTCAAACTTTATTGTGGCCCAACTGCCAAAAAAATCAGACAAACTCATATTAACTTTTTGTAATTTAGTGGTTGTTTTTTCAAAATGACTTAGAATCATTGTAATATTTGCAACCGCGTTCCATTCGTCTACCGATAATGAAAAATCATCGAATCTTGGAATGTCTTGTTTAGTTAATGTTTGACAAAATTCACGAAGTTCAAGTAATCGCTTCAACTGCATGAATGAATGAAAAAATAATAATAAATACAGTGTTAATTTTTCATACAACCAGAAAAAATGGCACAGCTCACCATATTGTGTAATGAAGACCAGCGAGTTTTAACATCAATCAAACCCATTTTATGTCCGCTCTCTTTCAATTTTGCTCTCATATTTGGTGTGCGTAGTTTCTTTGACAATGCTCTACACTTTTCAATTAATGTATTCATACCAATGCATTCTTTGACAGCAGCAGTAACAATTAGATGGAGCCCATGTGCAGCACAAGAAATTCCAGTGAATAAATTGTTATTAGCAAATGAGAATTTATCTCTCAAATTCATTAAAAGATCGTGAAAATATTCCTCGTTAAAAATTTCCGTATCAAAAAAACATTCATCAGTATCATGTTCATTTTGCCAGCGATTTGTGTTATCTTGTTCATCGTATTCGTCATCATCTTCGCTATCACTTGAAATCTCACCGTCATTACAATTACGTTCAGATAATTCTTTTTGAATTAATTTTGTCATTTTAATCAGATTTTTGCCATTGTCAGTCGTGACAGTAAATATTTGATCAAGACTAATTCCAAACTCAGATAGTTTATTTTTGACTATTTCAAATAAGTGTTCTGCCGTTTGAGAAATTTTTAATGTATGCATGCTTATTGTTCGCACGCAAATTTTTCCATTGTGCCAATATAAGATGTTGATTCCAAAAATTGACCGATTATATCGAGAAGCAATATCGAGTAGTAAACAAATCATTTTGCCCTTAACTTCATTAGTAATTTGATCCTTAATTTGCTTGGCGTTTTCATCAATTTTCTTTTGTAGATTTGATTTGTTTATCGCAATATTGATGTCGAGTTTTTTGATCGCAGTGACATATGGTTTAATAAGAAGACGAAATCCAACCGAATTCACAATTGCATAAGGCAACGCACCAAAAACTATCATTTGTATAATTGCATTCCACAAAATTGATGGACAAATTTTCATACGAATTTCAGTTGAATTAACACTATCTTGTTGACTTTCAATTTTGAGCGAGTCGATGGTTGTGACGATTTCTGGATGTTTCCGTTTTAAATGTCTAATTGCTGCTGATTTATCTACAATTTCCGCAGTACAATATTCCACATTGCATTTAAATTTTCCTGCTGAAGTGTCGAAGCATTTTATGTATTGCTTGATATTTTCTTTTATTATATTTTCTTTTGTTATTTTATCAGACATTTTTGCTGATTGCACTGTAAGCTAACAAGTGAAAATTGTCTTTGTTGTTTTGCCGCCAACCCTTCGTGCGTCATCTTCTACTAATACATTGATAATGATCGACATTGTTTTACATTTATTTGCAATGCGGTAATAAATCTTGTGTATGTGTTTGTAAGCGATGACAATTGATTATTTGTTGCGAAATTCCAAATGAAACGGTCATTTTCAATACAACTTACATTACGACAACTTCGAACATTTTCTCATTGTGTGAAGTTTTTGGAAAATATTTTTTTTCATCGAAAACTACATTCATTTTACATTCATATAGTGAAAATATTCTAATTTTTTGGCGAAAAAAATTCAGAAATATTCAAAATGGGTTCTGAACGGGAAATTAAATATGATTTATATTTTGCTGCGTTTTTAACAGACCACAACAAAACTGTGTTAATACCAGATTATTGGTGCAATGATTTTGATTTGGCTAACTCAATCAATTCGATTTTGAATAGAAATAAAAATTACTTGATTTTCTATTCGAACGACATGAACCAAATTCCTGATTTTTCGTTGAAAGTGCGTTCTGATTCTAATTTGATTCAAGATGGGTGCCATTTTGGCAAAATACTGCGAGCATTCAGTAAGCATCAAATTGAATAATGAAAATTCAAATTCTAAATTTGTTCAAGCCTTCAATTCGATTTAAATTATTATAAATTAAACTTGCAGACACAAAAGATGAAGGCATGGCTTATATTCAACGTCGCCGTGAATTATTGCCGCCAGTATACAATCTCAAGAACTCAGGCGGCCGCACAACAAGTGAAACCCGATTACTTACAACACATGAATACAATAATGCATTACAAACAGGATTTACAGCAATGAATAATCGCTTTGAGGTGAAAAGTGAAAAATTTGTTGAAGAAATTTCTGGTTTACGAAATCGAATTGCTGATAATAATTTGATTGGCATTGAAGGATTAGATGATAGTGATATCGAGTTTCTGCGTGATATAGTTGATGAAAGCGAAGGCGAAACAGAATTTGAAGTCTTAATGCCCCAACCAGCCTCAATTTTTGTTAAAGATGAAGCAAATTCTGATGTGGTTCAAAATCGTTCAACGATACGAATATTTTTCCTGTGATCGAACCAGCTGACAATACGGATGGTTTAATTGAAAACAGTGAGAATAATTATCAATCGGACAAAGATGATTCACCGACACGACCTTCGCAATCTACAACTGATCTCACAGAAGCTTTGGTTCCAAACGAAAATGTTGTTCGTGATGATAATGATGATGAATTATTTGCTTTGTCAGACACAATTCGTGTAATAAAAAATGACTTTAATGATCTTTACTACCCCGACTATAATGCTTCGAATTAATTAAAGTCGAATTAAATCTTTCCATTCTGCATCTTAATATAAAAATCCTATGTCGACATCGGCAAACATAAACCAATTTATGTACTTTGTTTGTGAAACACGTTTGTGAAAAGGAATAATTAATTCGTTCAATAAAATAAACAAATAAACAGAATAAATGTGAGGATTTTTTTAAATTTCAGATTCAATAATGAAATTTGATACACTACAGTGAAATCTAAATCTTTGCTGGTTCGATAATATCATTTTAAAGGCATCGAACAAATAAAAAACAATTGTTTTGTTATAGTGAGCTCCGTATATTTTGTTTGTTATTGTTATTTCGAAAAAAAAAATGAAACTAACTCAAATAAAAATTGGGAATCAATTTATTGGATTCGTTAGTAGAATCAATTTTAAATTTGTGCCAATTTAATGGTTTATTGTTTGATGATGTCCTTTTACTGTATTTTGTTGCGATTTCTATTTCACCAAAATTGTTTTTTTTTATTAATATTAAGAAAACTGCTTATTTAGAAAAATAATTATGGAAGAAAAAAACAAATACTAGTTAAAAATGAACCTGATCATATTCTGAATTGAATATGCGTTGCTGTTTTGTGTTTTTAGTTCATAACTTATCGAAGTGTGCGTACGCAATAAATACGCTAGTGCTGTGATTGCGTCGAACGCTCTCCATGCCAAGCGTCAAAAGTCCATGCCGCTCATGGATGGATCGACCGATTCATGGATATGCCATGGACTTTACGGTCTACGCATTTACGTCTCTGGAAAAAACCAAAACCGACAATGATGTTCGCTGTATCATTTGTAGTGGTGAATTAAATATTTCTCACGGTCACATATCAGGCATTGAATCGCACTTGAAGTCAAATAGTCACAAGGAATCGGTAAATACAGTCTCTTCCAATCAATAAGTCTGGACTTATCATATTTAATTGTTCTCGCAAAGTTAGTTGTGCTAAATGTGAATACATTGCTACAGGTGTGTTTGTAATGAGGGACGCTTTGAATCATAAAAATATTAAAATGTTTCCAGTTGTTGTTCGTTATTTTTCGAGAGAAGAAGAAATCAAAGTAAAAATAATTGGAAAATTGAATTTAAGTGAAAGACTGTCCTCATTTTGTGGAGATATTGCACCATATAATTTTGGAAATCGCGAGTACGACACAAAAAACACGAAAATATTACAAATTGAATGAATTCTATACAGGATAAGTTGGCATCGAATGTGCCACACATATCATTCAAAATAAATTGAAAGGAGCTTGTGACAAAATTCCATTTGATATCGAACTGATTGTTGTGAAAATTTATTCACATTTATATTTGACAACTGTGCGAGTAACAGCTTTGGAAGAATTATTGTAATTCAATCAATGTCGAATATAAAAAAAAGTTTGGTCATTGAAAGACTCGATTTTTGGATCTTCTACCCGTTATGGAATCAACTTTTCGTACTTTTGATCCATTGAAGCAATTTTTTTGGAAGATTGAATCAGCCCAAACTCCAATTTTCATACAAACATTTCAATTTTTCTAATTATCATGCTTTCTCAATTTGGATTTTGAATGAGCAAACATACACAACTGGTTGGATGCATTGCTCATTCGATGTTGATATATAAAAATCGATTTTATTATTTTTTTATGCTTAGATGGAATTTTTTGTAAAAAATTACACTTTTGTATGGGGAAGTACGTAAAAATGACTTTTTTGAACGTTATAACTAGACCTCTGAATGGATAATTTCAAATTTACGGGAATTTTGAGTGAAAAATACGGGAGAAATGGGAATTGAAAAAAAAAATTACGGGATACACACAAAAAACATTTGGGATATGTTCATGATATTCATTGGTGACAATATATGTTTACCACAGTTGTATCTGATTCTACCACATGCAAGTTTTCATAAATATGTGCGCATGTCGAACAGACTCATTGTGAAAAATTATTGCTGTCAAACTAATACTATGTCACATTTATTACGTTGCATGTGGTAGAGTCAAATACAACTGTGGTAAACATGTATTGTCACCAATGAATATCATGAACATACCCCAAACGTTTTTTGTGTGTATAATACGGGAATTTAAAATGACTTAACAACCACAAAATAGTCCACTTAAATAAATACATTTTATTCCGAGTAAATAATCATTGCTTGCATAATAAAATGAAAAGCATCATTTTTTCATGTTTTTTTAAGCAGAAATCATCACATAGAGCATCTGGAAAATTCGTATCGTCAGTAAGTTTTAGTACAACATTCGGCTTCACATTTTTATTGTAATTGTACAATACTTCCTTCCTGATTTGATTGCTCACAAAATATCTGGTTGCTTCTTAATTGAATTGAAAAAATCGAAACAAGTTTGATTTGTGTTGAATCATTGTCGTTGACTTAATTCTTGCCATAGATAGTACTGAGCGGTCATTTTATACCCAATTATATATCAGACGTGATATAGCTGTAGCGCTCATTGACCCCATTATGGATTATGGGAATGAGAATTGGAATGTAGTAACTTATGGCTGGGGTGCACATAGCACTCAAAATCAGCTCAACCGTGATCTTATTGCTGATAACGATAAGATTAGATATGTTTTCGGATTGAAGCGTAGTGAATATGTTACTGAATACCATGAGCGTTTGAATGATTTGACGTCTGAAAGTAGAGCAAAGCTTCAGTCGGCCGTCTTAATATTCAAGCAGTTGTCGGAGCCTTTTTTGAGGTTAAATATCTGAATCACATGTTTATTCGAAACGGTGAAACGTCGCGCTATCCAGACAACCTTCGTGTTAATTTTAATCCACGTTACGTGGACCACGTACCGCATTTGACACACGCGCATTCAGCTACTCGGCAAATAATTTTTGGAAGAGTGTACCAATCGAAATTAGAAGTAATGACTCATTGTCCGCGTTTAAAAACACCTTAAAGAATCATCTACGGCAAGAATCATCCGTGCAATAATATTATATATAAAAATATAATCAATCTTCATTCACTCGGTGGCATGTCGTGCAATTTCTTTCCCAATTAATTTTAAGCTATTTCTATCTCTCTTCTATTCTTTTCTTCTTTACACTTTATGTATTTTTACTTTTTTTGTTATTTTAATTTTTCATTCATTGTTAACGTAATTTAATTTTAAGTGAAATTTTTATTGTATTTCCCCTGACTCCGTAGAGGCAGGCCGGTTTTACCATGGTTTTCCGGACCCAATCTTGGTATTGAAGCTTCACTTTAATATCACCCCACCCCTGATCCACTCTTTGCTAAAGTCGTACCATGGGCGGACAACATCGTGTCAACGGCTAACCTAGGGGAATTTATCTATTCGCAAATAACCTCATTCGCTTATTAATGGATTCAAAATGTTATTTATATGAATCATTCGCAAAATATTCGCATAAATTGTTAAAATTCGATTCAATATGGCAGCCTAATATTCTCATACAGAAGTATCAAGTTTTGCAAATGACTTATGATTTTTGCAAATAGCTTCATTTTTTGCGAATATTCTGCGAATATATTCGGCCGCCATTTGCAATTTTCTCCACCATATGCGAATATATTTGCAAAAAAATTCGCAGATTATTTACATATTCTAACGTTATTTTGACAATATTATTTAGCTAGCTGATAACAGCTGAGTGTAACGTCTGATAAAATAAAAGAATTACGACCGAAAACAAAAATATTTTCATTCTTATTTTTCTAAAATAATTCAATATACACATTTTAAATAGAATATTCAAATCACATACGGTCGAAAACCATAAAATATTAGTGTAAAATAATATTTTATAATCCAAATGAATTTAATAAAATGAATAAAATAGTGAATTTTCAAAATGTAGAATAATTTTGAAAAACTTTTCAGAGACTGGTTCGCGTGTATTCATATAGCGACCTATCTGAATTAGGTAGTATAAATATCGTACGGTTCTGTTGATCCGTTCGATACGACGGTCGCATGCGTCAATACCAGCATATACTACTGTGTACGAATATAAGTAAGAAATTCCAATTTAAACTTCTCGGTTGTATCGATTCGGACAAATGTTTTTTTTAGGTTGGCAGTACTGTCTTTGACATCTGTGTCAAATTTCAAGCCAATATCCTAATTTTTTAAATAGTTACGGATGTGTTTTCTGAACAGCCATAAGTGAATTTTGCGATTTTTTACATTTTTTCCATTTTTTTCTCAAAAGAAGTTATAATAACTTTTGCTTGCAATATCAAATTTCGACAAACAGATCTTTTGAGATCATATATTGAACCTTCCTCTATCGAACTATAATAAGATCCAGGTTTTTCAAACGACAGAAAATTTTCCTAGAAGTTGAAGAACACCTAAACCTCTGAAAATCGGCTTGAACGATCATCAAAATCAGAAAAATGAGAAAATTTTTAGTGAAACATCGTCGATGAACTTTAATAGTGATGGTTAGGTCTCTTGGTTCTCTACATAAACTATGAACACCTTTTCAAAAGTTTTTTTTTAAGTTAAAAGTCCCAATTCACGTTTGGTTCCAAAACCATAAAATTTCTTTGATTGGTTTTTTGAGATTTTTCTACCAAAAATTTAACCAATATCGTTCCGTAACCACCGTATTCGCTTGATTTAGCTCCATGTGACTTCTGGCTATTCTCTAAACTCAAGAAACCGTTTCTAAAAGGGGATTATTTTGAGGGGGATGAATTAGATTTAGAAGAATAAATAAAGAATTCAAAAGTCTTTAAAGTCTTACTCATATTTGTACACAGTAGTTTACGTACGATATTTATGCTACCCAATTCAGATAGGTCGCTATATGAATACACGCGAACCAGTCTCTGCACGCAGGGGCATGAATGAACAAAAAAATGGAGCTTGCATTTTTAATATCATGTGGTTTCATTTTATTTTATTTCTGGCACAAATTTTTATACCGGCTCTTGCACTGTATTCGCCAACGATTGATTGAGCTCTCGTTGGCTTCGGCCTGAACGTCATCATAGGTATATTTTATTATAATATTTACCACCCCCCCCCCCCCCAGCGTAATTCTTTCTTTCTGTTCCAAAATCTTTATTTCATTTGCACTCTCAATAATTCATACAATTTAATCAGCAATTAAAATTGATTAAGTTCAAATTATTTATTCAGATCAAATGGACATTGCAATGCACTTGATTGAAGATGGTGTTGATATCTACCTATATGAAAATGAATGGAGATTAATTGCTCTTGGTTGCTTTACAATAAATGGTAAGCATGACCAAAAAATGTGTTGTATTTACATTTTGAAAATATGTGACGTGACGACTTGAACGACCCGATTATTTCATAAAATTAATGTGTAATCATTTTTATTCTTTCACATAATTCACAAATTTCTATTCATGAATAGTTAGTCAAGTTGCCGAACAGCGGTTAATTTCTGAAGGCATAAATTCTACCATTGGCTGGAAATATGCAATTCAAGAAGCAATCGAAAATGGTATAATTGTTAACAATAAAATATATTCTTTATACAAATTGATTATTTTATCGTTTATTTAGGCGATGAAAATGGAACGAAATTATTGGTCAAACATTGCAAAATTGATTTGAATTCTTTATCTTATCCAGGGCCACTTCATAGGGCAGTAAAAACAGGCAATCAGTTTATTAATATATTTGAAAGAAAAAATTGGGAAAATAAAATCCATCATATGATTTTATCCTTTTTTTGATTCAACTTTTAGGAAGTATAGAGATGGCAAAAATTCTTATCGATCTCGGTGCCAACATTACTGCTAAAGACTGTGAGAAAAAAATACCGCTCAGTGAGGCAACTGAAAATGGTAATCTTTGTTAATTTAAGAACAAAATGAAAGTGACGAATGAATTGAAATTGTTCATTTCACATTTTAGGTATTGTTACAAACCGAATCGATAATATTTTCCCACACACAATATGTGACGAACAACCAATACTTCATATGGCTGTTGAGAATGGTAATTCTTTCATATTAATTTATTTCAAATGCAATGTGAAAATTTTCATAAAATTGTTCATTTTTTTCAAACTTCTTATGAAATTATGATTTTAACTGACCAAAGAAAAAAATATTTTCAAATTTTAGGCACAGTAGAAATGGTGACATTTCTCATCGAACAAGGTGTTGATGTTGATGGTACAAATTTTGAGGACAAAACACCATTACATTTGGCTGCATTCAGGGGTACTTAATTCGGTTAGAACAAAGGAAATTTCATTAATTTAAATTTCAATGTAAATAGGCAGTACGGTGATGGTCAGACTTTTAATCGAACATGGAGCTTATGTTAATGCTGAAGACGGTTTAAAAAACACACCACTCCATATAGCTGCTAAACATTGTAATTATTAGAATTTTTATCGTCTTTATAAATTTTACAAATTTCTTCCGTTATTTTGTGAAAGATTCCAAAGCAGACTATTTTGAAATTCTTTTCAAAAATGAAAGAAATTGGCATTTGCAAATATCGAGGAAACTCGACGTTCATCAATATTTCACTTTTAATGATAAAAACATTTAAATTTTGTTTGAAAATTACAGTTCAGACGCCGAGATTGGAGGATTTGTACAAACTAGGATCCAATGGTAATTCTTTGAATTTTAAACCTTTCACTCGTTTTTTTCCATATTCACTTCGTGTTTAAGTGGACGCTCATACTTTTGTCCTTAAAACAGTAGAAATACACAAAACGTTCGTTTTTGGTAGCTCCATTAACTTGTATTGACAATAACAATCACAACACAATTTTTAAGTAGCTTTGCTGCTTCTATCTTACATAACAAAAAAAAACATTTTCCTAAAAAAATAGGCAAAAGGCAGTTGGACAAAGATCGTATAAATCAGTATGGTTTCAATGGTAATTATCTATCTAACTTAAACGTTTGTATTAATAAATAAAAACTCAATAACTAATTGAATTTTTCATATTTTAACATTAGCTTCGATAGAAATGTCCAAAATTTTGGTTGAACATGGAGCCAATGTAAATGCTCAAAACAAAAAACATCAAACACCACTCTATTTAGTTTCAGAAACAGGTGAACAATGTCATTTCACAATAAAGATTTTAATTGTTTTAAAAAATGTTGTTTAAATTACATTTTAGACAATAATGAATTGATCAAATTTCTTGTTGACCACGACGCCAATGTTAATATTGCTGACGAATTTAAAGACACGCCGCTCCACAATGCTGGGCGAATTGGTAAATCTTTTAATTTTTTTAAGAAAAAATTACCAGAAATGTGCAAAATCATTTCGTTTATTATAAAAAAACTAGGAAATCTGGAAATGGCCAAATATTTTATCGAAGCTGGAGCCAATGTCAGTGCTGAAAACAGTCGCAAACAAACGCCTCTTTTTTGCGCTTCTAAATATGGTAGTTATTATAATTATGCAAAGAAGAAATATTTCTTTTGAACACTTTTGTTTTAAATTTAGTTCGAGGCAAAATAGAAATGGTAAGTCTTCTTATCTTACACGGAGCCAATGTTCATGTCGAAGACGAATATAAAAACACACCGCTTCATAATGCCGCGAAGATCGGTAATTTTTTTTAAGCTTTTTGGAAAAAAAACCTTTTAAAATTATTTCTCTTCTCAAATGTCTATTCAAGGCAATGTGGAAATGGTCAAACTTTTTATGGATTTCGGTACCGATGTTAATGTTCAAAATATTAGGAATCAAACACCTGTTAATTTGGCCACTGAATTTGGTCAGTTAAATCATTTTAATTTTACAAAGCGAGCGAATTGTTTTATAGATTTTTGTTTGATTTACGATTTAGAAAAACTTGAAATCGTCATAGTTCTTGTGGAATACGGAGCCAATGTTGTTATCGGAGACGAAGAGAAGAACACACCCCTTCATATATGTGCACGGAATGGTAGTTCTTTGAGTTTTATAGTTAAGTTTAACGAAATTTTTTTTGGATTTTTTTTCTATTTGGATTCCAGGCAATTTGGGAATAGCCGAAATTCTTATCAACCGTGGAGCTATAATTAATGCTGAAAACATTCATAAAAGTACACCTCTTCATTATGCTGCCTTATATAGTAATTTTCATTGTTTTTAAAATTAAATTAAAATGATTTTATTCAATTTATTTAAATTTGTGCTGCAGATAATGTGGAAGTAGCAAAATTTCTTATTAAACATGGTGCCAATATTGCAGCTGAAGATTTAGATGGATACAAGCCCATTAATTTGGCTTATTACGGTAATTGTTGGATTTTTCACATCTAATAATAAGAAACGTTTCAATATTTTTTTTTATTTAGATGAGATGTTTACTATCTTAAATGAAGCGGAAGGCAAATAGAATTTCTGAAAAAGTTCATTCAATCTGTTTAACAATAAAATAAAATATTTTCAATGAGGAATTCAAATCAATAAATTATTTAAAAACTTATCAGATTCAATTTTTATTTAAAATTCTTCGAACAAATTAACCTTAAATGGACAATCTTGCTACAAATATTCTCTTTATCACGGACAACATTAAACGCATGCTGCCATAGAAGGCTCACTGTCACTACTCCCACGGATGGGAGTTTTATCCGTATCTGCGATGAAAACAGATAATGGTTGTATCCGTACCATAATAATGGACGGATTTTTTTCTGATCCGTATCCGTGAGAAATATTTTTTGTATCCGTCACTATTCTTTTTTCTGGTTGCTCCATCTTCCAAACGGTGTTGAATTTCAACATTTTGTCTTAATCAAAGTTGTAGAGCTTTTTGAAACAATTAATTCTTCTTAAGAGTTTGCCCCCGAAAAATCGACTCTTAAGAGTGAAACTTCACCCCGAACATAGAAATTTTTCGATGTCATTTTTAACCCACAAGGAGTAGCTTTTGAGGAATAAATTTGCTGATAAAAATGCAATTTCCAATTGAACGTTTCTATTCTTTGGTCTCTTATAATTCACTACAGCAATGGGTAAGAGATAGTTTTAAGAAACACCGACACATCGGCCATTAATTAGTACTTGATTTGTTATTTCATTGGAGAAATATCAGTAAGTCTTTATTTCAATTACTCAAACAAATCATTTTTGTGGAAAAATTCGAACGCGTGTGATTTATTTTCTCAATGACGAGAGAAAAATCCAGCATTTGAATTTACCATACAAAATACATAATCGTCAAGATAAAGGCGATTAACAAAAAAAACATACACAAATGCAAATTATGTTCGTGGTGATAACCGTTAAAAAATAAATTAAAAACATTACAGTTGATGAACTGTACACCAATGATTAATTAAAGTGACTGTCAGACCACACCAGTATATAAAAAAAAAACAAAAAAAAAGAAATAAATAAAAGTAACAAACCAATCATCTTCACGCAGCCGACCAGTTACGCAAACACATTGTCAATTCCAGTAATCCAAAAACATTGAAAGACGACAACGATTTCCTCGAATTGTGGATTGACGACGATTTCGAGGATAGCCCGTTGTTTAATGATAATCGTCTTCCACATGAAAAACCACCACCAAAATCGTCAAATAGTGAATTAACAGTCAAAAAACCACTCGGTCCGTGGATTCGACGCCAGAAAGAACTTAACGATTCACAGTGTACAGTTCCACCAGCAAAAATTGAACCGGCAAAATTAAAACGCAATCTGCGTCACCAAAGAAGGGCGATTTAAAGTCATCAATCAAGCCACGTGTATCAACGGCTAATTCATCTCAAATCAAATGAGAAATTCACAGACCTGATCATTTTTTTGACGAGCAATTCATCCGCAAATCAAGCCATCGAGGTAAGCATTCATCACTCAATATCGAACCAAGACCACGTGGAGAGCCAATCAATTCCATACAATCAAATTCCAAGGAACGAATCGCTCCAATTGGTCAATACATCAACTATCGCCCAAAAATCGACAAAAAACACGAATGTCAAGGTAAACCTATGACTGTTTCGCAAGAAGTTCAAGCAAATTTGGGATGTGTCGAATGCAACCAATTTTTAACTCAATTATCCGATGCTCAAAAGCTTATCCGTGAATTAACTGCACAAATCGAAAGCAAAAAAGAGCCGTGCACCAAGTGTGTAAATCGAAACAGACAAACAAATGTTCGTCAACGCATTAAAATTCAAATGTATCGCGAATATTATCAAACCCAACATATAATCGATTAATATTCATATTTGACATAAATTCTTTTATCATTGTACATTTGCCAACCGCGGTTTGAGTAATTTCATTCCCGACACACATACACGGTCATTTCATTGTATTATCTGTGTCAAAAATATATTCCTGTTTCTATCTCATTCTTACATTTGAATACAATTATGCGCAATAGCATTATACACCTATTGTGATTAATCGAGATACAATACTAAAACATGCACATACACTGACAGCTGATCTGTGGATCATTCACAATACTAACGAGAACTTGTATATTTGTGAAATGTGTTTGTTTGTATTATCAATTCTATGATCGCAATTTACCAACAGTGATTTGAGTGATAAAAAATGCGCATCTTATCAAATCGAACATACCAGATGAAATGGCATGTAAAATCCTACACTATAGTGTATTCTATAGAATTGAAAAAAAAAAATTTAGATTTTTTTTCGATTTTCAGCGATTTTCGATTACTCACAATAGAAGGTTGTATGAAAACAATGGAAAGCCCTAGGGGCTAGACACTTGGATTCGGATTCTTATTTTGCATCGGATTAATAGTAATAGCGGTATTTGTCGTTTTTGGTTCTATTCGTCTGTGAGCTCAACACATATAAACAATGTACATTTCAATGGACATAGACTGTCTAGTGTCTATTAAAATGTACATACACTCACTTTTTTACACATTGACAACATATGTAAATCCATGTTCCAATAAGTTCGTTGATTTTGACAGATCAATCAACGTACTTATAATTTTGACTAATGATTTGGAGAACTTGATGTTTTAAAAATAAATATGATTTTAATTTTATTGATTTCATATATTACAAATGTATATTTGTTTAAAGTTTATTCAATCATCAATTTGTTATCCAAAATATTTACAAATGTTTGAAAAGTACACATAATTGCCGTATATATATTCAATGAACTTATTCATATGAATTATGGATTATTGGAATCATGGTAATAACGATAATCACGGGAATCGAGAGAATAGGAGTCTATGAAAGGCGGTTTCATCCACGTTTTTAAGTATTAGTGTACACGTACACGTATATGTGTATGTGTGTACACATATGCACATACACAAATAAATTCTCTATATGAGGAGGAGGGGTATACATACATACATACATAATTGTTCTCTCTCTTTCTCTCCCATTCTCTCTCTCACACACCTCTCATCATACTGTAGCATATGGAGAGCAACGATAAAAACACATCTGAATGCTATGCACAATCAGATGCAACTGAAAATTTTATTCATATGTGATGTATGCATCACATTGTTTTTCAATTGTTGACATCAAACACACAAAAAATACATGCATACTTCAGCTATACAAACTGTGTAGCAAATCAATGTGTATGTTAAATTAGTATGGACTACACACAAACGCTACACTTTGTACATACAGATGTGTATGTATTATGTGTAGCGTTTGTGTGTAGTCCATACTAATTTTACATACACATTGATTTGCTACACAGTTTGTATAGCTGAAGTATGCATGTATTTTTTGTGTGAACCAATACATATAAAGTATAGAGTAGACTAAAAGAAAAAAAGTGAGCACTGTATATACTATGCTCTCTCTCTTTTTTTCTTTTCCAACTTATCATCAAGCGTTACTAATACGACAACAGACCTCATTGTCATGTATTTTGTTGTTGGAATCGAAATGAGTGTACCAATGTAAATGAAATGATCATTCCTCTATTTCAAGCGTTACTAATACGGCAACGAACCTCGTTGCCATGTATTTTGTTGTTGGAATCGAAGTGAGTCTCTCTGTTCTCATATATGTACGAACTTATGATGAAAGTTACTCCAACATTTTCGTATATATTCATATTGGTTTGTTGGCTGAATCGTAAGTATGTTTCCATGCGATCGTGAGATCAATGGTTCAAATCTCAACGTTCATGATTTCTTTTATTTGAGGATACACTTAAGTCGTTTAAAATTCAAATTCCTACCGTAATGTACGTCGCTCATTGCTCGTACACCATATATCAGTGGACTAACCACTTGCTGCACATCGATGTCACAGTTACAATAGATTGCAATAGCAAGAGGCCACATATGATTTGGTGTTATTCACAAATGTGATTGCATGAGAACGTTGGTGCTATGGAAATGAGAATTCAATGTACCCACCAGAACTATTGTTTACCGAATTTCATAATTTTTCGAAATATTGAAATTTTACAATAGTGAAGTAACCAATAAGCGAGAGTGTACTGAAAAACAAATACATTCATATTGTATCTCTGAATGACAGAACGTTTTATTTAATAAATATCTCGAACAAAGTCGATTCGTTTTATTTAATATATAATGATTATTACAATACTTTGATTAGTAATTTTTTTTTTCAAATTATTTATGGAAAATTAAAAAAAAAAAAAAAAAAAATGACAAATATTTTTTTTACCATATTTCATCATAGCCATATTTTTTATTTTCACATTGAATTAAATCCATATATGTTAACTCAGACAATTTAGCTTTTTCAAAATAATGTTCAAACAAAAATAGGTTCTTCAACTGTTTGTTACATTTTTCCACATTTTCATTTCTCACTTCAAATTCATCAGACCAGTTGTCATCATCATAATAATCATCATTATAATTCAATTCAGATGATATTTCCAAATTCATCTTGTTGTCTTTTATTGCATTGAGGTAAAATCGATCGTACAATATTTCATCTTTTATAGCATTGATTCTTTGACGTTCTTCTTCTTCTGGTGATAGCTCTTCATATCCGTACTCAATCAATCTTCTTAAATTATCATTCCACTTTGCATGCCCCCCATCACATTCAATCGAAAATCGTTGTTCATATTTCAGCCGACCATCTAATTCTACTTTTGCTTTAATTTTTTCGGAGATGTGATGTAATTTCATATCAAACATGTAGTGATACATTTCACATGAAATTCTTTGTAAATATTGATGCATATCACATAATCTTTTATTATGAGGAATATACTTTGTACATGGTTCAATAAACGTTCCACTGATTGAGTGATAATTTTTACCCACACATTTTTTTAATGATTTAAATTTTAATTTATCGAGAAACTCGTTGAAGAATGATTTAAAAGAATGAATTTTAGTTTTCCCAAATAATCTTATTCTATTGAACATTTTTAATGATTCACATTTCAATTTATTGAGAAATTGAATAAAGTATAATTTCCAACACAGAAATATAGCGGTGTTCACAGTCATACTTGTTCTTATTTTTGTTATAACTTTTTTCATTGAATGTCAAATCAGAAATGTTTCACTTTCAACAAAACATAGCACAGATTTGAAATAAATCATAATGCACTGTGAAAATATAGTTCGTTCATTTTCTGAATAGGTAAATATATCCGCAAAACGATATAACCAGTCAAACGTTAATAGCACTCATATAATTTATACTATTATGTTTAGCTCACGCAATTGTGTAATAATTTGGTTAATTTCCTCTACTTGATTTGAATCGTCTTCAATATGTTTAGATAATAGTAACCGCATTCTATCACAAAGCTCATTCGGATTTTTCAAACGATTCTTATTAATACAAGTACATTTCTCTGCATTTTCGCTATCAGTAAATTCTGTTGACATAGGTTGTGATGTATGTTTCAGATAACTTTTCTTAGCTAAACGCAATTGTAGTGCATTTTTTTTTGTTTTCGATAGATTTCGAAGAGAATCATTTGAGATCATTGAATTAGATTCGTTTATTGATGATGTCGTAAGAGGCTTTAAGCTTTGATTTAGATTATATTCACGCTCAAGTCGATTTGTATACGCGTTTTTAAATTTATTTTTCATAACGTTCTGTGTGGAGATTATTTTCGAAATAATCTCATTTGACTTATTTTTTTCCATTATTTTTTTTGTTTTTGTATATTAGAATGAGTCATCATCTGATAATCGATTAGAATTAATTATATTATTTCTTCACTCCACTTTATATACGTAAATTATTGTAGATATTGATCAAAATTTTTCCATAAGTCCCGAACCCACTTCATGTTCAAGAGATATGCAAAGAAAACCAAATGGTTCACGCCAACATTCGAAACAGAGCTCTCGGAATTCTTCAAATGTCATATCAGCATTCACACTGAAATCTGTGTGAACATGCCTCAAATCCAAATCATCTTGCCTAAATATGATGACAAAATTACAATTATCACGAATGAGATGCTTATCCAATTTGGTATAACTCTGAACAAGGTAAATCACATCAAGACTCTGATGTCGTCCGAGAGTGAAAATATTACGCACTGCAGTTTTATTGATTTCACGATCATTAACCACATCATCGAACACAATAAGCGAATTTTGTTTTATTAGACTTGGATCGATAGCATTTTGTGATCCTGAGAAAACATGAAACCCAATTTCCTCGACTGATCGTAACATTTCACACAAATATTTGTATTTATCTTGATTCAATGTTTTACAGTATAAATATAAATTTTCAAATTTCACTCCATGTTCACTTTCAATTAAGCTAATGAGGACGTTTGTTTTCCCACATCCAGACGGACCTGCTATGATACAACGTAAATTGTTAGGTAACAGAGCGCTATGACGTTCTGTTTTAGTTGTATTCATGCATGTGCGTTCATCAACGTTCACAACAGAAATAATAATTGGTTGTTTATTGAACCGCATCTTGAAGATGAATGAATATATTTTTTTGTAAAAAGTGATATTTATTAAAATGAATGTAAATAAAGAGTAAGAAAAAGTATAAAAGATGTGTTCTCAGGTTGTAAACTATTCAGTTGTTCATGTGATTTATTTCGAAAATGACATCTTCACTTATAGTAACTTTTTCAGGTACTTCATCAGTACTTTATGCTAATTTTCTTCCTGAAATTACACTCAATGCAGATAGCAATTACAGCTGTGCGCTACTTGATTTAGTTATTCATGATATTAATGATATGAGTAAAATAAAAAATTTAGATCTAATACGTATCAAATGTGATATAATTTCCGGCCCGTATATAAATGGGGAGCATAGTCAGATAATCTATCAGTTTTCTACTAGCACCTCACATACGCATGTTAAGACATTTGTGGAAATTCCCAAACACATTAGCTATTTACCAGTTAATACAAAGAATTTGCGTTCAATTCAGATTTCCATTATTGATCGCAACGGAAATTTAGTTAATATAAGTGGGAATATCAACTTCCGCATTATTATTAGGAGAGATAATACCGAAAAATCTACAGAAATATGTTAATATACGATAACCTAGAGCTTCGAATGACTTTATTAATTTGAACAATAAAAGAAAAAATGTGAAAAGCAAGAAAAATGGTTATAAAAGTGTTGGTAATCAAAAACTTAACATTATTTACTCAAAAGCGTTAGAGCAGGAGGGTCACAAAAATTGTAGAGCATTGAAAAAAACAAAAATTTCGAAGAAAAACATAAAATTTTTGGAAGGACTCGGACTTAAAGTGAAACCACAACAAAATCATGTCGAAGAGCAATAATATGTTGAATATCGGAGCATCTGCTGCTCATGATAATTCAATTACAAGAAAAGAATTCTTTACATACAATCCGTATACAAATTCATTTGGTGAATCAGAAGAGATTCGTATCGCAATCCAAAAACAAGATTCATGTATACTACCATGTGAGTCATATCTCTATATGCGACTTACTGTAACAACTGAAAATAATAACGATGATGCTATTGATAAAGTGAAATTTGTACACAATTTCCCATCATTTTTATTTAGTAAAGCACGATATGAATTGAATGGTGTTGAAATCGATCGTATAAGAAATGTTGGAATAACATCAACAATGAAACTCTCTGCTGCTTCATGTCCATCTAATATAATTGGATATTATGAATTCAATAAGGTATTTACTAAAAAAATAGCACAGAATGCAAAAGTTTTGGTTTATGATGTAGCGCTACCGTTAAGTGCTTGGTTTGGATTTTGTGATGATTTTCAAAAAATTATTTTGAATAGTCGTCATGAATTAATATTGAAACGTGAACGAGATAGCATAAATTGTATTTGTGATGGTTCAACGGACGCAAATTCTACAGATGTTAATATTGAGGTTTCAAAACTCAATTGGGTAATGCCTCACATTACATTAGATAACAAAATGAAATTAAATATAAACAACTATTTCCATAAGAATAAAAAACTTTTCATACAATACCGTTCGTGGGATATGTATGAGTATCCAGAGCTTCCTCAAACTAGTAGTCATATATGGGCAGTTAAAACAGTTTCACATTTGCAAAAACTAAGATATGTTTTAGTTGCTTTTCAACATGATAAAAGAGGAAATAAAACAGCAGATGCATCTTCGTTTAACTCATTACGTATAAACAGATTACGTTTATACTTAAATTCACAAGTATATCCATATAACATGCATGAGTGGGATATAGCAGCAGGGATGTTTGCAGAGTTATATCATGCTTATGCTAATATTCAATCATCTTATTATAATGGAGTTAATAAACGAAATCTGTTTGCTATAGATTATAAAAGTTTTCGAAGAAATGTATTATTTGTGTTTGATACATCACGATCAGATGAAACAGTTAAGAATATTGTGGATATTAGAATAGAAATGAATGCAAAACAGAATTTTCCTGCTAAAACTACGGCTTATTGTTTGATTATATACGAGAATGAGTACATATATTCTCCATTAAATGGAATGGTTGTAAGAAGCATGTAAGCTATATTTAGGAATTCATATATATATGTATGTTATCATAACAGTCATGGTTGACATTAATTAAGTGTGAAACGTAAAACGTTAGGCAAAAATTTAAAAAGAGTAGAATATAATGGAACAATAGAAAGTTTCATGCAGTAATCAACTATTAAAATGAGTAAACAACAATTAGTTCAAGAAATTCATCATGATGCACGAAAAAACTTTGAGCATCGAAAGTATTCCATGCGCGGTATTGCTGACACGTTGCAAGCTGATCTTATTGAAATGCAACAGTTTCATAAATTCAATCGCGGATACAAATACATATTAATTGTTATTGATATATTCTCAAAAAGAGCATATGCTGAACCATTAAAAAATAAAACAGCAAAAGAAACGACTGAAGCGATGGAAATTATTTTTCGCAAAGTACAATCACGTATACCAATGAGGCAAATTATGGTGATCGACAGAACTTAACGCCCTCTACAAACGTAAATGTGAAGACCACATAACATCAATAGATACTGTTTTCCAACTTTCTTAGTGAAGAAACACATCGATATGATATTACATGTACATTTGAGTGCGATTGTAGATGGCGTTGAACTTGTGTGTGATTTAGTTTCACAATTGAAATTATATGTTAATTTGCCTCATTGCGTATACGAAATTTGCACACTGATAATGGTAAAGAGTTTTTTAATAGTTTAATGGCGCGATTGCTCATACAATATGGCAATATCAATTATTATTCTACATATAGTAATAAAAAAGCGAGCATTGTTGAACGTTTGATTCGGACAATCAAGCGTAAACTGTATATGCAATTCAATTTACGTGGATCACACAAGTGGTATGATATCTTACAAAACATTATGAATACCTACAATAATACAAGGTAAGTAGAAAAAATTGGAAAATACATTATACACATTTCACATTTTTTCTATTTCATGCTTCTTTAGACATAGAACAATAAAAATGAAACCTAATGAAGTGAACTCGAACAATGAACAAGAACTACTCGATATGGTATACAAATACAATCGTGAATATTCTCAACGTCGAATGGCGAAATTTAAAGTTGGTGATTATGTAAGAATGAGTAAATATCGAAAGGTGTTTGATAAAAGCTATACCCCGAATTGGACAACAGAGGTTTTTACAGTGCGGAAAGTACAATTACCCGAATCAATTTTTATGTCGAACAATCCATTGAAAATGCATGCAAATTGTCCATCAAAGCAATTGAAAATCAAAACCAACATAAAACGTAATAAACTCTAAATGATAATCAGAATCACACAAGAATAATGGTTCGGTTTGCAATAGTTTACAATGTATTTTCTTTTTCAGGAGTAAAAACTAAAAAAACACAAAACCACAATGATGAAATTGTATGGCACTTTGTCGATTGTCATATGCCGTACTCACTCACAGTCACAGTCACAGTGCGCAATCAACTGTATCGAATGGAGAGTGACACTATTGTCATTAAGAACAGTAATGCGCATTTTACTCGAAGACCAAATGCATACATTTTTGTGATAGAATATAGAATAAATGAAATATATTTGTGTGTTGAATTTTGTACTTTATTTGGTGCGTTTGAATGTGTTGACGTTAGACAGAGAAAATGAAAACGTCTCAATTATTCTATCACACCAATGCATGGTTAGGCTATCACACATATATACACATCAATTGTTGACAATTGGAGCTGGGAAAAAAGTCAAACAACGATGTTGCTATTTGACATTTGTACTTTAGATATTTTTTTGATTGGATTAAATATTATTGTTTGAAATTTTCGAAATATGGCAACACCAAATGTTTCATTCATATTGTGTGATTACAATATTTCGTAGATATTCCCGACGAATATATTTTATTTTCCAAGACTTTAATTAATTTTGATTTAAATGATTAAGAATAGTAAAAATAGAATAATTTTTTCGTGGTTTTACATGCAAGTCACAGTTAAAGCAATATCAAATAAACAACGATGCACGAAGAGAAGACAAAACTCATTTTGGTTTAATTGCACGAAGAGAGAGATATGTATTTGCATCTCTTTCTCTTGAACAAAGTTGCATTTGATATATGCTTTAACATTGAAGAGCTTCGACATAAGAGAACTGGCGCCATCTAGACGAGTATAGATTTCATTCCATTCGCAAGTAGAATGGATTTTAATTGAGTATCATTAGCATATTCTTTCTAAGCAATTTAAGAAAACAAATTAATTTTGTCATTAACATTATATTACTTATATCATTATATTTCTTAAAAAAAGAAATAAAAACAAATAGTGAAAAAGTTAAAAAAAAAATAGTAAATTGATTCATGTATTATGCTTTCGTGCTTTGCTTGTTTAATGTGAAGTTGCAAACGTTCAGTTAGAATGTCCATAAACAAAACAAAAAATGTCAAAGTTTATATTAAATCTAGTGCGCATAAAATTTGATTCTATCTAACCGTCAATCATAATATTGCATATTATTTTATTTATATTTCATGTGTGTCGTTGCTAGTAAATATAAACATTGTTCTTTTTTTTTTTTTTTTTTTTTTTTTGTTAATAATCTATCTGTGGAATGAAATGTTATGTAGAAAAAAAGAATAAAATGCACACAAATAAAAGAATGAAAAAATAAAACAGATTACCTCACATAATAAATATCGTTTTCAATACAGTGCGTGAAATTTGACTGAACTTGAACTAAAGATCTTGATTTATTACATTTGTTGGAGCCAATCGGCGAACTATCACAATAAAATAATGATCAATTGATCAGTCACATAAATAATCACCGAATGTGATTACTCAACTAATGCAAATAATCTGTTTGCACTACCAACAAAACAAATTGATTACACGTAATCTGAATACATCGATTTGATTCTTTGAAAAACAACAAGAGATCAGAAAAAAGTTCTGCCGATGAGAATAAGTCCAGCGATGCCGTTAAAAAACAAAATAATCAAAAGTATGAAGAGAAAAAGAAGAAAAAGAAGAAAAACAAGAAGAAGAAACCACCAATTGAAGAAGAAGACCGAATGAATTCTACCAACAAAATGCTTAGATTGGTCACCGATTAATTTACAGTATTAGTTTCACGGTTTTAGTTGTGAAGGCGATTATTCGAGGAGATGGACGCGGTAATTCGAAATTTGGTTCGGATGTCATACAATAGAAAGTGTTTATACAATATATGTATATTGGTAGCTGGTGTAGTAAAGGAAATAATCGTTCGACCTCAATTCGATTATGTACGAATTGTATTCCATGATAGAGCTATTTTTATCGGCCGCCGACCTAGATTTAATCCATATATGCTGAGTGTTCCCAACATTGAACGATTCGAACAAAGATTACGAGAAGATGAACGATCAATCGGCATCGTCGATGGTATTCAAAAAAATTATTTCTCTATGAAAACATGTAAATAATTTTCTTTATTCATCGATACAGGTGTTCCACTTCGTTATGAACGATTCCCTGAGTTAATTGGAAAATTATTTGCTGGGCTGGTTGCATGAGCTCTATGCGATTATGGAAAAAATGTGAATTGATAATTTCGTAAGTTTGATATTATGCTCTTATACAATTTACAAATATTTATTTAATGTTTAATACATTTATATTCAAATGTCACTTCAGTTTGAAATGGGCAACGCAAGAGTCACCATTATTAATCCATCGAGTGGTGGAAAAGGCATTTATTTCAAAGATGTAGCAGGAATGCAAGAAGCAAAACAAGAAGCTATTGATTTTGTTGGCTATTTGAAAAGACCGCAAAAATATCAAGCGCTTGGAATTAGGGTATGTTTTATTGTTGCAAGACTTTTTTTTTGCCTACATTTCTATTTTTAGCAAATCTATTTTAATTTTAATTTAACAGGTTCCAAATTTGCATTGCTACTCGGTCTTGCTCGGTAGAGCAAACAAGACACAAAACATTCTGAAGTGCAAATTTTATAAAACTAAGCGATAAAACTCTACTTGTAAAAGCCGTTGTGATAGATGCAAAAGTTCCCTTTCTAACAATGAACGGATCTGAGTTTATTGAAATGATTGGCGGTTTAGGTAAAATTATTCAATATGCATCTAAATTTTTGACCAGAATAATAAGAGTTTTTTTATGAACAAAATTGTAGGTGTGGCACGTATTCGTGATTTGTTTAAAAAGGCCGAATCAAAAGCACCATGCATCATCTATATTGATGAAATTGATGCGATTGGAAGACAAAGTTCAAGCACAAGTAAGACGAATACATGTTAATAATTTTGATTCAATAACTAAATGTCTTAGTCTTCTTATGCACAGCATCATCAACAATCGGCGAATCGGAACAAAAATTGCTTGTCAAAATCGATGGAATGGAATCAAAGAAGGAAATTCTTATTTGGGAAGTACATACTATTTTAATATTCAAATCATTTAATAAATTGATGTCGATTTACTTATTTTTTGAATAGATTGGCGGGTCTAACGCCTCGATTTAGTGGAGCAGACATTGCAAGTGTGTGTAATGAAAGAGCAATAAGAAGATCAGTCGATATGATTATTGATTATCGTGTTGGTGTAATGATCATTTTAACAAATAATATCTTTATGATTAGCAAAAGAATAATAAATATCTTTATGAATAACAAAATGTAGTTTTGGTCATTTTGAAATTGATTGTTCTTGTCTCCATCGGATCACCACGATTATGGTTTGTAATGTTTTTCTTTGCCGAAAAATGGGCTGTGTTTTTTCTTATGTGTTTGAAAAACAACAAAGAAAATTATAAATCGTCGATAGAAAAAATACTGGACATTTGCTATTGCATATTATTAATTTAAACCGAAATCAAAAAAAAATATAATTTTATTCGAAAACTATAAAATTAACAGGTTGGCCGCTCATATTTTCTCGAGTAGTTGAATCAAAATTTTACTGAGTTTTGAAATTAGCTCCAAATACTCGCCACCGAATTGTTGAAACAAACGATTTTTCTGCAACATTTTCCATTGTTTAATTGTTTGGCAAATTTTGTTTAGAATTAATGAATTCTCCAAGTAATTCTCCCCCCCTTATTTGGTTTGAATATCCATGATTTTTTTTTTACACAATTCCAATACACACCAACAATGTTTGATTATTTGACTATTAATTGAGAAATGGGTTGAAAAGTAAAACGCAGAAAAAACGTTCGACCGTTTAACCGTTAGACTGTAATTTGATATTGATGTTACAAAAGCAAATCGTTCGCTCTATATCTACTTGATGAAGTTGAGAACAAATCATAAGAATAAACAAATAGCCGCTCATTTGAATTTCAACCATAGAACACTCATTTTTATTCCACATTTCTGCTTTGGAGTATCGAAGCACTAATTCGTGTATGTAGTGATGCCAGCAGAATGTTTTCTTATCATGAACCTGAAAGAAACCGAAGTCTGACATAAAATAAAAATTCACTAACATGGAAAATGAGAAAAGTCACAGTTGACAAAATTATTAGTTTTGAGTTTAATTTCATATTACTTATTTTCAATATTCTTAGTACATTTATGATTCCTTATTAAATATATTTAATAATGAAACTGCAATGGAGTTTGAATTAATCGACAATATGTGGATCAGTGGTATCTTGTTAGAAACAAACGACATCAGACAGCATGAATGATAAATCGAATGTTCTATGGATTTATTTTTTCTTTCTTTACTATTCCAGAATCATATTTTTCTTCTTTTAGTTGGAATACATTTTGATGATTTTTTTTTTCTTGAATACTTTTTTTCATCTTAAACCATTTTCGGTTTTTATTTATAATTACAATATATTGGTAAAAAAAAATATTTGTCCAGCAATTAATTACATTTTTCGTCATGACTATAACGTCTTTAATCGTTTAAGTTTAGTGGTGTCTTTTTGATATGTTTTTATCTTAATTATAACAAAAAAAGGGGAAAAAATCGATAATGAAATCAATCAACGGATCAAAGTATTAAAATCTTCTATTCATGATGGCGTTTATAAAACGCATAAAATCGCGGTGATTGCGTCGAACCATTATATTTCGCCGTTCTACTCGGCGGTTTAGTCGATTTCCCGGTATTTCATTCACATTGTTGTTTAGATTTGGCATGGCCGCGGCGATATTGATGCCTTCTGCAACATTTTGATTTTGTTGATTAGCATTGACATCGATAACTGGCGGAACATTTTGATTCTGTAGAGCTGCATTTACGTCAAATTGATTTCGTGGAGCCACATCGATATTGATGCCTTGTGCAAAATTTCGATTCTGTGGATTAGCATTTACATCGATAACTGGCGGGACATTTTGATTCTGTGGGGCTGCATTTACCTCAAATTGATTTTGTGGAGCAGCAGCACGTGGAATTTGATTGATATTAGTGAACATTCCAGGAACGGGCCCATGCGTGTTACGCACATGGCGTTGAAGGGTGTCAATGTTCACCAAAACCTGTCGACAAAGAGAACAGCCATAATCACGCACCAAACCTGGACCCATTTCATTTAAATTCCACTGTACATGTAGTTGTTCTACATGGTCAGGAAAATCTCCTCGTGCCATTCGAGCTCTGCAAGCATCGATTGGACAAACAACACGATCTAGTGCTTGCATTGTAATTCTTAATCTGAAAAACAAAACAACGATTGAAAACAATGTGATCTTAAAAAGTCTGTCTGTCAGGAATGTACAGCTATTTGAATATTTTGTCATATTAAAAATACCAACATGCATTACATGCACGAATACATCGTTAATAATAATTTTAAATAAAGTTGCTTTCGGTTGCTTGTTATTTTGCACAGAAAAACAAAGTCTAACGGTATGGCACATTAAACACAAAATTGCCAATTTTTCGAAACATTTTTCAAATAAAGAAAACGTACTCACACTGAATTTAGCCGCAAACAAATATTGACGAAATCTCTAAACTAACGGCACAAAAATGGCTTTGAAAAAATTGTTTTATTGTAAATGAAAATACGTGTTGTTGCCTCGAATGTCACTATACGAATTTTCGTCGACTGACTCTCGTTGTATTTCTGTTGCTATTGTTGACATTTGATGCCGATTTTGCTGCTTTGAAATTGCTTTCGTTTGCTTCTTAGTTTTATAAATTTAACAGACTCATATCGTTTTTCTCATTTTTAATTTTATTTACCGATGAAAGAACCACAAAGAATCAATACTTATAGGATAGAGATATACAGTCAGTCTCTCTCTCTCTCTCTCACACACACACTTTTTTACGAACAAAAACAACAGATAACGCGGGTAATAAACACTGTACCAAAAAGAAAAATACCTTACAACTAGACTTTTTGTCATTAGCCAGTTAAATAATATTGTCGAAATAACGTTAGCCGCTGACACGATGTTGTATATAAACGAAGAAGAAGAAGAAAGAAGAATTAATACATAAAGTAAGAAGCTCATAACAATGAACGCTGTACACCGCTTACTTCGATCATGCATATGAATCGCTTCTTTCTATATATTTCGTTGTAATGTGCTTCTTCCTTCGTGTATCGCTTATGTGTTGATTCTTCTTTCTTCTTCTTCTTCGTTTATATAAAACATCGTGTCAGCGGCTAACGTTATTCGATAATATTATTTAGCTGACTAATGACAGCCCAGTGTAACGTCTGCATACAACGTATATAACAAAAACCACAGAAACGAACGAATATATATGTTGTAAATGTCAACATTTGTAAATATTTGTAAATATCGGATATACGCCATCTGTCGAAAATCTTTTTTAAAGATAAACTGAGAAGTACGAAATGTTCGAAATTTATACATTTAAAGTGGATAATTCTGAATATGAATGAAATTTGATAAAATGAAAAAAAACTGCATTTCAATCTTGTGAATACATAATGTTGTGATTTGTTTTATTTTATTTTATTAAATGATAAAAATAAAATGATATCATATTTTATGAATGATAAAATGTAATTTTGAATTTTTAGTTAAATTATGCATCAATTTGTGATGACGGTTTGTTGACAATAAATATGAAAAATTTTATCGTTAAAATCGTTATAAAAATGTTTGTTAGTCGCTGTTTAATTTGGTTCTGGATCATCGCTTGAGCTTGAGTAATTCAAGCGGCCCATGATTGGTGAAGTGAATAGTTCAGTTTGAATTGTAGTATCATTGAAGACAGCAGTCGGCAAATCAATACCATCAGTGGTCAATGGAATATCTTGAGTGTGAACAGGACGATTGGAGATATTATTGAAGGCTGGCAAAGATGATGAGCGGTAGGTACGGAGTGTGCGGACATTTGGTGTTTTTTGAACTGGTTTTTGAGGTAAACGTTTTTTTGGCGTTTGAACGAGCGATCGATTGTCTGGATTCGGTTGAATGCCAATGTAGGCCACAAGATTCATGTTTTGTCGCTTACGACCACGCACACCAAATGGAAGTTTGTTTTCTTTGTTTATTAATTTTGTTGGTGTTGTTATAGCGTTTGCAATAGTGAGTCGACGATTTATTGGCTTAAAAGATGGTTGTTTCAAAACATACTTGTCGAGACCAAGGTCACGAACAATTACTACCTTTGCACCGAATGAAACATTTTCATGGATTGCCCATCGCTGAATTGCTCGTGTAAGATGAAATTCTTGATTTTTGTTTTCCAAAGATGTCGTGCCATTTAGCAAATCAAGGTGAGTTTCCAGAAATGATACAACCATAGATGGGAAAGTGGCTTTCGCAATGTTCGCTTGTACCAATTTTCGGGATTCATCTTTATCATTTACTTTCCATTGGCATAAATACTGCAAGCAGCCGCCAATATCTGTACAACCTACATAAAAAATTGAAAGTTCCAATTTTAAATATCTAATAATTTTGTTTTTTTTACTAATTTTTAAAAATTAAAATACTACCTAGAATTTGCGACGGTTGTCCGACAACGTTGAGTTCATTCATTTCCATGCCATCCAAAAAATGCACAGATCGAAGAGGCATTCGAAATTCTATTTTCCGTTGCAAATATTCAATAACATCATGTGGCCATTTTGCAATCATTTCATGTGAAGTAATCAGTTTAATTTGTGCTTCGTCTTCGAATTTATTTGCATATGCAATGTCATGTTTTGTAGACAATGCCACACCAACAATTTTTTTGGGTCGCGCCATTTCGAATTCATGAAGTATGTCCGGACAATTCATCATTTGAATGGGTACCCAACTATTTTGAGACGATGGATATCCCAACCATTTAAGGCGATATTCAATCTGTATAACGGAAAAATACAGTTTTAATCACGTAGAATAGAATATTTCAATTTTTTTCCAAATTTTTTTGAAACTTACTTTTCCATTGCGCACACGTCTGGCCAAAATTTTTTCGACATCAAAATCTTCATATTCGCGTAACATATTTCTTTTTGTGTTTTTTTTTTGTTACCAAATTGAAGCAAGAAAATGAAATTCACGTAAAATGTGATTCTTTGACAGTTTGATTGTTTTTACCAATGATGAAAAATGATGAATTCTTTCGATTTTTTATGCTGTTGTTGTGTCGATGGAAGTTGCGTCAAAGCACGTCTTAACAGATTCAAAGCACAAAACGAAAAGAACGAAAATTACATCTATTTAGATTTCTTGCATTAAAACATTAAGTCAATGTATTAGTGTGCACGAGATCTCTTGCAACGAACATGTATGAATACACAGTTGTGAGAACGAGACGAAGATATAGAATTCAACAATTATATGATTATAAATCAAACGCCACCTATTGTTTGTTTAATATAGCTCATCAAAATTGAGCTATAAATAAAAGTCATCGACAAACATAACTTTGATCAAAACGGTCAAATGAATTTAGTTTTACATTTTCATGCTTGATATTCTACAATACAGTTTGAATTCAAATTTTAAAAATAAATAGAGCACAAATTATATATTAAATTGTTTGTCTATTTGACATGGGAAAATGGAACAACGAAAAAAAAAAGCATATTGCAACATCATCTCTTGTGTTAATAATTTGGGGACCATGAAGAGAGAAGATGAAATGTTTAGGTAAGTGTGTTTCTAATAAGAAAATGTATAGTATCGTTTTCTATTTTGTACGTACATATTTTTTGAATAGAGTACCATCAAAAGATCCTCAAAGAACTAAATGGATAGAAAAAATAGAAGAACATCAAAAATTTCAACACAACAAAAAAATGTTCAATGTTTGCATACAGCATTTTTCACCAAATGATTACTGTAAAAAGGGAAACAAATTCATTTTAAACACCAACGCGGTTCCATCTATTTTTGAGGAAAATCTAGTTGTTGTTGGAATCAGTAATCATTTTGAGGACTGGAATTCAACTGAAACAATCATTGGCCATGAAATAATTGAAGAGACAATCAAAAACACTCAGTGTGTACAATGTCCATTTTTGTTGGAGAAAATATCAGAACTCAAGAGAGAATTATTGCACAAAACAACTGAACATTCTATTTTGCTTCAAAAACTCGAAAAAACCAATATTTTATTAAAACAAGATAATAAGGATAAAGCAAAGCAATTGAAAGAGATTCATAAAGAATTTTCGAATGAAAAATTGGAAAATATCAAATTGATGGACATACTTAATGAAATGAAATCTAAAGAATTTATTTCAGAAGATGAACAAAATTTTCTACATGTAAATTTTTTTATTAAAATTTCATATTTCTATATTTGTGTTTCGAAGTGAATTTATGTTATTATATTATATTGAAGGTGTTTGAAATGCGAGAGGTTATGGAGTGCTTATGGAAAGGAGTGAAAAGTCGAGAATCATATCCGCCGAGCGTTCGTGCGTTCTGTATGTCCCTTCATTACACCAGCCCACGGGCTTACAACTATTTGCGTGAAAAATTTGGAAAACATCTGCCACATCCCCAAACGATCAGACAATGGTATCGTAATAGTAATTTAGATGCTACATCTGGTATTGGCAAACAAGCCCTGGAAGCATTGGAAGCAAAAGCCAAAACAATGCCTGAAAATTGTAAGCTGATAATTAGCTTAGTATTCGATGAAATGGCAATTCAACGAAATATGTCGTGGTGCCGTTCAACCAATAAATTTATTGGCCTTATTGATTATGGTACACCGAATCAAAATGATGAATTCACGCTCGCAAAGTACGTACTTGTTTTCATGGCGTGCGGCATTAATGCCAACTTTCAGCAACCTGTGGGTTTCTATTTTATACAAACACTCAATGCCAAGGAAAGGGCACATTTGGTAACTGAAATCATAAAAGAATTATCCAGTAGGAGAATTAGGGTGGCCAATATTACATTCGATGGATATGCCGCCAATTCGGCGATGTGCAATGAATTAGGCGCCAATTTGAAATTAAATAATGATGAATACACCACTTATTTCATAAATCCTTATGACGGAGAAAAAATTTTCATAATTTACGACCCAAGTCATTTGATAAAATTAGTAAGAAATACGTTGGGGATTTCAGAAACAATTTATGAAGGAAAGACTAAAATCAAGTGGCAACATTTTGTTGATCTTGTCGAATATAGCGGCAACAAAGCATTTGGATTAACCCACAAGATGACTAAACGTCATATACAGTTCAAAGATCGAATTATGCATGTAAGAACAGCAGTTGAAACAATAAGTAATTCAACCGCTAATTCAATGGAATTTTTAAAAAAAAATGGAGTTAAAAACTTCAGCGATGCTGATCCCTCAATCAAATTTGCACGAAACTTTGACAAGCTATGGGATTGTATGAATTCTCAGCGCGTGAAATCCGATATTGCTAATTTATTCAAAAGTGCAATGAATCCACAAAATGCTGTTCATGTTATTAATTTGCTAATGGATATAAAAAAATATATTCTTTCGTTAAGTGTGAAATCAAAACGTACAGGAAGCATTGTACCCATTGTCATTTCAAATTGCAAAACTGGTTTCCGAGGTTTTGTGGTAAACATTATTTCCGTCATTGCAATGTATTATGAATATGTTGAAAAAAGGAACTGGATGCTATTTTTTGCTACATATCGATTGTCGCAAGATCACCTGGAGATGTTCTTTGGTGAATAATTTTGAGATTTTAAAATCTAGTTTAATTTAATCTAATTTGCAAGCCTAATTTTGTTTTTATTTTATTTTGATAGGAAAAATTCGAGCAATGAATGGGTATAACGAGAACCCAATGGCCACACAATTTGTATCTGCTTATAGAAAATTAATGCTCAACAATGATATTCTAGTTTCCAATTATTCGAATGTGGGCAGCCAATGCTCGTCAAACATACTGACCGTATCATCAGTTACTAAACAATCAATTTCGATTCAAGATCAATTTGAATTTGAAGAGAATGATGAGACAGAATGGAACGAAGCATTAGACTTGCTTTCTATGGAAAACTGTAATCCCTTAACAGACACCAATGACACCGGAATATCTTATGTAGCTCAAATGTTAGAAAGGCGACTATTAACATCCAATGTTTATTGTAATCTGTGTAGGAGTGTTCTGGAAAATAATGAAAAAGTGGAAGACAATATGTGCGTCAATTCGTATTTTGCGAAACCATGCATAAGCACATATGAATTATGCAAACTGACTGACACGGCTCTAAAAATATATATAAATACAGGAAAACATTTTAAACAAAGGTTATACTTAGCCATTATGAACAATATTGATTTTGGAAGATTTTACCCCGAATTTTACGAACCGCAACACGACATAGATCATAAGCATTTTCTATTAAAATTCTTCATTGATGAATATGCCAACAAAAAATGTTCATACATTGCCAAACAAAAAACTATTTCTTTACAAAAACGATACATTCGTAACAAGCTACGCAAATTGGGGCATTTTATGCATCAATAAATTTCCAGTGTTTTGTTTCTGATATAAATCCATGGAGAGAAATTAAATTGTGGCCTCGTGTTTTGACATTCAATCATTTCAAAAATGTTAATTCAGTGCGAAAATAAAATTTTGAGTTGAGTCATTCTAAAAAAATGCCAATCGATGGGTAAACATTTACATCACCTAATTTTTATGAATTTTCCAAATTTTCTGAAAAACAAATAATTTCTATATTAAAAACATAAACTTTTAATTTAATTAAACTTAAACGTGATATTTTATTGTTTAAGAAACAATGTCAATAAATTTCAACAATAATTCACTTTACTATATATCAATTCAGAATGTATATGCGCATATACATTTTTTTAAAAATTTAATAGCATTGTAAACAAAATGTTAAACAAAACTGGAGAAATGATGATTCAAACAGTTTGATTACTTCTTTCCTTTTTTTCTTTTTTAAATTTTTCCAACAAAATTTTATGTTCATTTGGAGTGAAATTTTTATGTCCTTTTGTTGAATTAGATGTATCTTCCAGGTACTGACGTAGGTGATATCGGAGGCCGTTGTAAGTAAAACACTTACAACATATTGGACAATTCATATCCTTCATGGCTGTCACTCGTTTGCACCCTTCTGTTTTATGTACTGTAAAATGTCCACTGTGTTTTGTTTGGTATCCACACTTATCGCAACTGAATATTTTTATGTCCGAATTCATGTGTGATTTATCATCTCTCGCATACACCACACTATCGAAACTGACATTGTCGACGGTTTTTGTTGATTTGGTAGCTGTATGCGCATTTTGAGTAAAGTTGCTGGTGACATTATTAATTGTTTGAGAAATAATATCGAGCGTCGTTTGGGTAGATTGTGTGTTGTTGGTTGAGCATTTTGTTTTATTCACTTGAACATCTATATTCACAGTTGACCTTTTTATTGGCTCACTTTCAAGTTTGAAATAATTTTTTGTTTTTTTAATGACCTTTTCACTTATCTTTGGAATTGACGATGCGGATATTTTATTTCGATTGATCGGTGGTACCATTTTTTCAAATTTATTTAAACAAATTAATGGAAAATACGGAATATAAACAATTTGTCTTTGAAATGAAAACAATTCAATGTAAACAATATTCAAACTGACAGAAATGTCATTTCATTGATTTCAATATTAAAACGTGCATTTCAGTATATGAACTGAACGTTGTAATATTGAACGATTGTTCATTATGAGAGCTTCAGCACTTTACAACCAAACTCGCATAGATGGCGTTTTTAAGCGATTTGTGAAAATCAAATTCCACTTTGTCTTGAATGAAAAAACCTTACAAAATGAGTTTTGTCGTCTCTTCGTGCAACGATGGGAACGTCACTTCTCCTTTCTGTGAAGTGTATATGTATATGTGTTCACTCTGTACATCAAGTCAGACCATAACTTTCGGAACGCATCGATCGAAAAATGCGTTTCTGTCAATCTGTAGTGTAATTGTTAAGAGATCGGACTTAGTTTTTCGTTTTTTTAAATTGCAATTATTTTCCAAGTTTCCAACGTAATTAACACATTAAATTATAATTTGAAATGGAAATACATAAAATAATTGTAATTTAAAAAAATATTTTACATGAAACGCAAGGAAAATGTGCCTTTGAAGCATCAATATGCTTTCCAAATGAAGACTATTTACTTATTTTTGATTTTTTTTAATAAATTCAATTCTTTTTCATCGAGTTGAACGTTTCCGTCAAATTCTATGAATTTTTAAATAACGAAAAACTCAGTCCGATATCATCACATATACACTACAGAAAATTGACAGAAAAGCATGGTTCGGTCGATGCGTTCCAAAAGGAATGGTCTGAGTTGATGTACCGAGTGAACACACAGTGAACATTTCATACGTTTATTTGGACGCATAGTGTTGATAAAATATTTCGTTGTTCAATCAGTAAATATGGCAATTGATACATTTACGAACGTATCGCATCCGAATCATAACGTCTATAGCACTACAACAAGCGATAAACGGATTAAAATACTTGTTCAAGTCCAGAGAAATTCTAGCTGAACAAAAATGATATCGCTTTAATAATTTCAACAAAAAAAATATTTTTAAAATATAAAATGCCAATTGCGCTCAATTAAAACGAATTTTACGAATTATTTTTTCACAGTTAAAGCAATATCAAATACACAACGATCGAAACGTCACTTCTTCTTTCTGTGACGTAAAGTATAAATAGTTTGCACATTCAGTGAGTCTATTAGTTCCACGTTTGACTCTCTTTATGAAAGTATCGTAAAGTAAAAGAACAAATAATGCACGTACCAAGCAAACCGCTCGAAAAACGACTGGTAGAAAGGCATCACGTAAGCAATTGGCAACCAAAGCCGCTCGCAAAAGCACACAAGCCCCCGCAGGGATAAAGATCGTTACCGTCCAGGAACAGTTGCTCTCCGTGAAATTCGTCGTAAAAATCAACTGAATTATTGATCCGAAAATTGCCATTCCAACCATCGCTCAAGATTTCTAAAACCCACGCCAAACGCCATCCACGCCAAACGTACAATCATGACAAAACACATCCCATTGGCTCTTCGTATCCGTGGTGAATGTGCTTAAGTCAATCAGCAACTTTTTAACAAAAACCGGCCTTTTTCAGGGCCAATAAACTTATAAAGAATCCAAATTATCTCAATTTCTTCCATTTTAAAATCCAATTTAAAATAAAATAAAAAATCTCCACTCTTTCTGAAATTGAATATGTTGTTATTGTTATGCTATGAGACGTAAAATAATTTGAGTCTGGTTTTATTTGTGACTGTTTTTGCACATATAAGGAAGTAGCTAAAAAATCAATTTTATGAAGAAATCAAATCAATGTTAACAGTTTCATTAATTTACATTTAAGGCGTGAAACTGAAACTTATTCTGCACAAAGTGATGAATTGAAAAATGTTTAAAATAATAATTAAAAAAAATGTAAATACTATCGATTATGTTCAAATGGTGGAATTTGACATTTTTAAAAACCAAAGCAAAATAGTCTTAATATGTTTTTATACGATTTCCTGGAAATTCTTTATAAATAACTTATTTGGTAGCCCGAGAAAGGGATTTTTTTTGCTCGATTATCGAGTGAGTTCAATGATTATTGATCATTCAGGCTTTTGGTACTTTGGCAGCGTTTGGTTTTCTTTGCTATTTTCGTTTTTGGAGTCTGTGGCTTCTTCGGAGCGGCTGATTTTAAAGGTTTGGTAGCTATTTGAAAATGAAACGGCAGTTGTGCACGTTAAAATCAAGAATGAATATTTTATTCAAGCATCGTGTGCAGGGTTCAATCCTAAACATACCGCCCCCGCTGCAGCGCAATATTCAAATAAAAATAAAAATACTTTATTCAAAACAACCAAAAGGAAAACTAATAAACCTAATAAATCATAATAAATTTCATATAACAATTCATTCAAGATTTGTATCATTATTATCATTAATCGGCAAAATTGAAATCTTGTTTATGCCCCGACGAAAAGTAGATTGTCCGAGTTTCACTTCCACGTTCCGAACATGTCCATCATCACCAGGAAACACATTGATAACACGAGCAAGCGGCCAATGCGTTGGTGGCAAATTATCATGCTTTACCAACACAATATAATCAATTTTTACTTTGTCATTGACATGACACCATTTTGAGCGTTCAATCTGTATTCTGTGTTATTATAATGTATTCTGTATGCCACCTTTTCCAAAACTCCTGAGACATCTTCTGAATTAGTCGCCAACGTTGCAACCGATTGTCTGGAATTTCAGTATAATCAAATTAAATCGGTCCAATTAATTTACGATCAACAATAAGATGTGCCGGTGTTAACGCATCACAACCAGTTGAATTATCATGAAGCGCAATCAATGGTCTGCTATTCAAACAAGCTGCAATTTGCAATAAAACTGTAGCTAATTCTTCATACGTGCACACTTGAGTGCCAATAACTCGACGAATATGACCCTTTGCACTGCGTTCTGTTCTTTCCCACAAACCACCCTGATTGGGTGACATTGGGGTGATGAAATTCCACTTGATTTATTGCAATTGCAAACTTTCGCTCACAGCCATCTTAGGCCAATGTTCAAATATCAGTCTCATTTCATTTGATGCACCGTGAAATGTAGTTGCATTGTCACTGAATATTTCACGGACGCTCCCATGCAACGAAATCAGGCGAGCATAACATGCTAAAAATGCATCACTTGTCAAATCAGTGACCAAATCAAGGTGTACGGCTTCTGTCTTCATACAAATAAATATTGCAAGTTGCAACATATGCTTCGAACATCTTCTTTGCTTTACCAGTACGTTCTTTAACCGATACTGGTCCACAATAGTCAATTCCAACTGATTCAAAAGCAAAACCCGGCCGCAATCTGGCATGTTTCCCATCAATTGCGTCGCTATTTCTTTTCTTTGCCGAAAGCACACACACTTCAATGTTACTTAATAGCTTTGCGAAGATTAATCACCAAAAACGCTGACGAATGTACTGCATACACAGTTGATTTCTTCCATGTAATGTACGTTTAGGTGCTTCCAATGCCAATAAATGTGTGAAACGACAACTATGATGTAGAAATTCTACATCATAGTTGTTGTTTAATTCTACAGTAGAATTATTGGATGAATCGTATCAAAAGGCATCAATGATCGTTTAATTCTACCACCAACTCTCATCAACCCATTACCATCAATAAACGGTGACATTTCAACAATCGGTGAGCTACGATGAATGCCAGCATTTGTTTCACACATCGACAGCTCACTGGAAAAATATTTCTTCTGATGATATTTAATCCAGATAGACTGTGCATGCAAATATTCATGATGTGAAATGCAGATTGACTGGTATTTCTTTCTTTGTTTGAGAGCATCAATAAATCTCAAAACTCTCGCGGTGATCCGAACAAGTTTCATCAAAGAGACGCATCTATCGATCAGCAACTCACTTGATTCTCCAACTTCAATGCGCGGAAAAACCACGTGCTGCGTTATAGCCGTTATTTTTAATGGTTTCATCTCACAATTTGTCAGCTCATCGAGACATCGATCGACAACAAAATCACTAGGTGGCCAATTTTGTTTTGGTTCAGACAACCAGCTCGGACCATGAAACCAAAATTTGTTGTCTACAATTTCATTGGCGTTCATACCTCGCGATGCAAGGTCAGCCGGGTTGTCCCGAGTACGAACGAGATTCCATTGCGAACCCTTTGTCAACTCTTGTGTTTCTGCAACACGATTTCCAACGAAAGTCTTCATACCAGCTGGACATTTTCTGGTGCCAATCCACTTCGGGATTGAAATGCATGATATCTCGTTCAACGCATCTCGATAATCAATCCAAATTTTCTGAATTTCATTTGAAACTGAATCATCCCAATCACATCTAGTTATCCTTCCAAACATCCTGAATGATCATTTTTCCTCTAACAACAACAGGAGAAATCCAACGGATAAACCGAAAATAGACATAAAATTTACAAAAATTGTCATAAAATATGCGAAAATCGACATAAAATTAACAAATTCAATAATAAAAACTATTCAAAAATTGTCATAAATTTATACAAAAATCGTCATAAAAATATACAAATTTTGTGATAAAATATTATATTTATTACAATTTTTGTATAAATTTATGACGTTTTTCTTAGGTAAATTTATGAATATTTTCGTAACACGTTATGACATTTTTGGTAAAATTTTATGTTGTTTTTTGAATTTTTGACTTGGCTTACGAATTCGCCTGGAATGCGCTTTAAAATAAAACGCGATTGCGTTTTTTTATTTATAAATAAATGTGTTTTATTCAACGCTTAAATCCAACCATTCGGATCATACAATTTTGAAACAGCTGCAATGATGTTACGTTTCGTAGGTGCACACTGCCTTCCCATTCTTTCGGTCATATCATATCGAAAATTGTCATCATGCACCGACCATTTAATGCCCAAAACAGAGTTTCCATGAAAGAGCTCCAAATTCACCGAATTAACTGAAACACCAATGACTGCCCGTAAATTTTGGTTATTTGTTGCCCATTTGGCTACAGGAAAACCACCTTTTGACAACATTGAATTCAGTTGACGATATAATTCTACTGCCTCTTCTTCACTGTCGGCACCAAGTGTACCATCATCAGCATAAAAACATTCTGAAACGGACTTTGACGTTAATGGAAATTCCATGCTGTATTCACGAGCACAATGTCGTAGTGCATCAATACAACAATACGCACTTGATTTCAAACCATACGTTTGTGTTTCCAATCGATAATGTCTCATTAGCTCATTTTCATTTTCACGCCAGACAATACGTTGCAAATCTCGCTGATGTTCTGGAACACGCACCTGTCTGTACATTTTTGATATGTCTGTCGTCAATGCTATGCAATGCATTCGAAATTTCATGATTACACTCAAATCGTCCTGAACACGTGGACCATTCCATAAAATGTCATTTAATCAAACACCAGATGAAGATTTGACCGAACCATCAAAAACTACTCGAAATTTATTTGATCTAGCATCATGATGTGGAATATAAAAAACTTCGTCGTCATTTTTCTATTTCATTGAGTGGCACCAATTCCATGTAGTCCAGATCCAAAAATTGTTGCAAATCATCAATGTACTTAAAAATTGTTTCAAATCCGGATTTTTTTCCAAAATCTGGCCTCATTTTGCAATTGCCGTGCAATTGATTTCAATCGTTCCTCTCTCAAAGGGTGACTCAATCGCTTAAATGTATCACAATCATATAATTGATGAGCATTCTCGCAATGATAACATGTTTTCCTTGGCTTATTCACAAAAGATGGGTTGTTTTTGTAAATACCGACACCATTCGCATTGCTATTTTTTATTGATGAGCTCACTTCTGTACCCCTGAATTGTGATCGATTTGAAAGAACTGTTGAATTTTGATTTGATGTTTGCGGTTTCGATTCACCATCCATTTTGCGCACAAGTAACGGTACTAAAATCGGATCCCAATGCGGACTTCAATTCCATATTGCGGTAACGATTGCAATAAATTATTTGTTTTATTTACCAGCGCAATGAACGATGATCTATTTTAAATAGACTATTTGTGCGTTCAACTGATGGCATATCAACGAATGAAAGCACAATATCATTTACGATCTTTCTCTCATTGTCATACGTTTCACACAATTCTTTCCATGCAACTGGATATAACGCTTTGGTACGCTTCATGCTACGAATGGTTAAATATGCTTCAGAATCTTTAACTAAATGTCCCATTAAATGACAGAATTTGACTGCACCATCAATATCTGTACGATTGTGAAAACATTCCTCAAAGGATGATTTGAATTGTGGCCACTTCTTCCAATTTCCATCAAATTCTTCAATCTCAACTTTATTGACCTTGATTTCATTATGTGTATTCACTTGCACTGCATTAGTCGTTGGCTCATTTTGGCGCTCACCTTTCAGTTGTTGCATGCGCGAATTCAGTGTCATCACCAATTGACTATGCAACTCTTCAAATTTATCGGATAAATTTGTTTGCATCACAATTTCTTCAGCAGTCATAGGTGAAGTGTGAATAGATATTTCAAAGTAGCGCTCATGATACATAGATACTAATTTCAATTGACTTTCGATTACATCAAATATACAATGTGTCCTATCTATTACCATTGTGAAGCGTTTTGACATGGCTTTTGTTACCATCTAACCCTATACACAATTTCCCCTTCAAATTTTCTCCTATTTCTCTTTCCAATTTTATACAATGGAGATTAACAATGAGTCAATAGATGGCACCACATCTGTCAATTGACAAGCACATTGTATATTTGATTACATAAATCGTCAACTGTTCAAATTCATCTTGCTTCGATATGTTCAAAATTCGTTCAAGTCCTAAACGAAATACTTTCCATTCCCTTTTATTAAAAACAACGATCCATATTCTCTTTTTGATATTTTTGAATATTAACTAATGGAAACTATTCAATTTTTGATAAAATAGATGAAAGGCACAGCTTTTGATTTCTCAGGCAAGATTTATTTTCGTTATAGTTAGTCCATACTAAATCTCATTGTATTGATTTTCTAAAGGGTATAGTGTAGTATGACAATCTACACCAAGGAAATTAAATGAAATTCACCTCACTCAATTGAGTGAACATTTTTATCTAATTTAAAAATTCAGTTTTCATGATTTTCATTTTTAATTGCAAGAAAGGTCAAGTTGGTTTTATTATTTATTCAATTCACTGGCTCCAATCATAATTCTTTCATTCATTTGTATTCAGAAACTTGCATTGATAGTCGCTTGTATTCCATCGCTGATTGACTCTACTCTATAGTCAATTTATATTCAATCTTAATATTATGCTTATTAGTCTATCAATCGATTGATAAAAAATATCATTATGGAATAACATCGTTTTATTATTATTTAATTAAAATAAGCAATGTAAACACATGAATCGTGCAATAAGAATTTAGTTTCGTTTGAAACTGCATTTTATTCCTTCAAACGGAGATATTATGCACAGGTCTAATCTTAATTAACATTGTTACTTTCTCAACGAGTAGCCTTTTATTAAATTGAAACGTACATGGCATAATATCTTGTTAATGTGCTTTCAAAATGCAATATCTCGATTCGTATTATGTATGTATATTTCGAAAAACATTGAATAATTAGGAAAAGAGTCAAATTAATGCAAAGAAAGCCGGTAAGGCCCAAAAGAATATCGTGAAAGGAGACAAGAAGAGAAAGCGCAAGCGGAAGGAATCATACGCTATCTATATCTTCAAAGTCATAAAATAAGTTCATCCAGACACAGACAGCAAAGCCATGTCAATCATGAACAGTTTCGTCAACGACATTTTCGAGCGTATCGCATCCGAATCATCACGTCTATCGCATTACAACAAGCGATCAACCATCACCAGTCGTAAAATTCAAACTGCTGTCCGTCTCTTGTTACCAGGAGAATTTTCCAAGCACACCGACAGTGAAGGAACAAAAGCCGTCACCATTATACACAAGCTCAAAATAAGCTGAAATTTTATCGATTCAGTACAAAAATCGGCCCTTTTCAGGGCCACCAATCAAATTCTTTATAAAGAATCTAAAAAATCTATTGTTAGTGTAACAGTTGGTCTAGTTTGTCTCGAATTTCAATTTTCAATTTCAATTTACAAGATTTTGTTTCCATAAAAATGAAAATACGCATTAAATTATATGTTCAAAATAAATGTCAAATATTTTTTAAATGGAAATTATTTCATTAATTTCGCACTGAATTTGATAATTAAGAACTTCAATGATACCTTTTATCATTGTTAAACGTGATAATAGCAATAGTTGTATTCATTTTGATTCATTTCTCAATAATTTTCACTGAAGTTTCGTACTACAAATTCACACACGTAATGGTCAAATTAATGCAGCAGTATTGGTAAGTAAATACAATACGTCGCCAACAATGATTGTAAAATGTATGTGTTAGTGTATGTGTATGATGTATGTACCATACATTTTTTTGAGTTAGGATTTTGCACAGTGTGTGCATGCAAGACTAGATGCAAGAGCACGCAATCGGGGATTGATTACGGTATTATTCCGCGAAATGACGCCTGGTAAGTAATAGAACTTTGTAAATTGACTTTCATTTTTTTCATCAAAATGTTTTTGTAAAAATATAATTTTCATGCATAATTAAATATTCAAGTTACTCGAAGAATGGCCAGAGAATTGGAATTGGCTAATAAGGCCCACTTACCCTATTCGATGCTTTTTTCTCCAAACAAACGATGTAATGTATATTACTAAAACAATATTTGGGATATACCTCTGTCTGATTACTAAATATATATTTTTTAACGGGTACACGGTCGACTACTCGTTTGTTCAAAATTCTTGGAATCAGCTACAGTCAAAACAACGAATCCAGCCTACCTCAATGAATCCGTAGTCGTCGTCATTCAGAGCACTTACAATTGAATCGAATTCCACAACGACGTTCAGTACGTTTGCAAAGTGCACCAGCTGTTCCTGTTTCCATTGTTCAAACAAATGAAGGTGATTTTTTTCATATATGTATAACAAGTTCTGATTAATAATTTAATTTTCATTCAATGTTTTCAGATCGAAATTATGGAAATCGCAAGGAAAACTGGTGTGTATGTCGTCAACCGGACGACTAAAAACCAATGATTTTGTGCGACGGCGAAAAATGTCTAATCAAGTGGTTTCACATGAATTGCTTGAAGATAGTATTCGCTCCGAGAGGTTCGTGGTTGTGCCAAACAAAGACAAATTCTATTTTATTAGCGAACCCAATTCCGGCCTCCTTTTCAAAATAAAAAAACTAATAAAAATGGAAAAGTCAGATATAAATAAAAGCGTTATTGATTTTTTGATTATAGTCAAAAATGTATTTGTTTTTTTTTCATCTCATTTAATTCATTCAAAGACGTATAAAATGTACACTGTGTGCTAGGTACATCAACTAAGACCATTCCTTTCGGAACACATCACGCAACTCTTTCCAGTTGAAAAGTAAAATAAGTTCATAAAAATACGTTTCAAGAACAATATCATAAATTCTTAATGAAAATTGGCTCAATTTGATTTTTAAGAATTTTAATGACATATTTCATCATTGTTAATCGTGATTATAGCGAAAAATTCATTCAATATTTTCTAATAATTCCCACTAAAGTTTCAGCGAGTATTTGTACTGAAAAACCTTCATATTCACATATCTATTGAGTAAATCGAGAGGAGAGTACGTAAAAAAATTCAAAATAATTTTGAAAGAGGAGAGTATGGAAAATATCAATTCGGCTATACTAAAGAGGAGAGCATGTTCACTTAAATACTAAATACAATGCGAAATCGTAAAATCCGTACTCTCTTTTAACCATTTTTAGTGTTACAATTACTTACTCTCCCTTTTTGCTATAAAGTCGGATGAACATACTCTCCTCTCGATCTACTCAATAGATATGTTATGCATGCGATTTCAGTATGTTTACAAGTCGAGAATTATTTTTTAAACATTTAATTTGTTTTAGTGAAAATATTTTAAAATATTCCGAAATGGAATGAAAAATTGAAAAAATATTTTATCTACAATAATTGTGGATAATTTGTGTAAGAAATTCCATCGCATTTATGTTGTGTCAACGAATACGTTACATTCTAATTCAATGTTTGATCTTTTTCAAGATTTATATTTAACATGCATTCAGAGATTGTAATATGGATATTCCCATACAGATATATATTTCTATAAGTATAGAAATATTGGTACCCAGAATTAAAACGTACGCATTTTTCACCAAAAATAAACTTTATTTCGATAACAAAATGAATGAGTACATTAACCGATATATTCGCCATGGTTAGCTATGACTTCCTCCCATCTTCTGGGAAGTTTGTTGATTCCTCGTTTGAAGAAGTCCTCATCTTTCGAGGCAATCCATTCATCGACCCATTTTCGCACTTCTTCAGCATTTCGAAAGCGTTTATCGGCAAGGCTGATCTGCATTGATCGGAATAAATGGTAATCAGAAGGAGCAAGGTCTGGAGAGTACGGGGGGTGATCAAGATGATCCCAACCTAGCCCCTCTTTTTTTTCTTCAATGATGTTTGCACGATGTGGCCTTGCATTGTCGTCGTGGAACAAAACTCGATGATGTTTTTTCGCTATCAATGGTCGTTTTTCGTTCAATGCTTGTGCCAATTTACCTAATTGGCGTCTGTAGCGATCAGCCGTAACCGTTTCATTCGGTTTTAGCAGCTCATGATACACCACCCCCTTCTGGTCCCACCATATGCACAGCATAAGCTTCTGGCAATGAATATCACGTTTTGATTGTGAAGTTGATGGTTGGCCGGGATCAACATACGATGCTTTACGTTTGGGGTTATCGTAATACACCCATTTTTCATCGCCAGTAACAATTCGACTCAAAAAACTATGTTTTTTGTGCTCTGCAAGATGTTTTCTGCATGCATCGATTCGTGCTTTGAGTTGATTTTCATTCAATTGATTTGGGACCCATTTTCCAAGCTTTCTAATCTTTCCCATTGCATGTAAACGTTTACCAATTGTTGTTTCGTGAACTCCCAACTCCAAAGCAAGTTCTTTTTGCGTTCGACACGAATTTTCATCCAATAATGCTTGCAATTCCGCATCTTCAAATTTTTTTTGGCTGACCTGGCCTTTCTTTGTCTTTCAAGTCAAAATCACCATTTCGGAAGCGTACAAACCACTTCTGACATGTTCTTATCTCTGGACCATACTCAGGATAAACTTCAGAAAGAAATTCATGAGCTTGTGTTGCGTTCCGCTTTGAATTAAACAACAAAAGCAAAGCTTCCCGCAAATGTTGTTTTGAAGGCACAAAATTCGACATTTCCAACGTAATAAAAACTTGTGTAAATTAACTCGTGTATACTTTGACAGATGGAATTTAATAGATTTTTTGACGCTCTTTAACATACAATAGCTGTTACTGTCAAAATATACGATGGTTGAATAGATATGAAGTTAGTAACAAATGCGTACGTTTTAATTCTGGGTACTAATATATTATTAGTAATAATAATATAATAGAAATCATATTGTTATTGCATCTAGATATTTCATCATGAATAAAATTTAACAATCTGTTTTTTATGTACAGTTAGAAAATTTTATAAAATAAAACAACTTAAATCGATAAATCAGTAGAGACTCTTGTCAATATTATAGTTTTGACGCAGTGTGTGAACGTGTGCGTTAGCGGTGTTGTGTCAACTGTGTTTCGTTTTTAATTTTACAACAAATAATACATGCTTACACATACACATAGCAACCGCCTTTGTGCAAAATTTACAACATAAACAAATGCGCATCACTCTTAAATCGTTCACAGAGTCATGTGTGATTACACATATATTTGGTCATTTGATGCAAATTCATTGCAAATGTTTTTATCGATTCGTACATTAGTGTCCGTTGAATTAAAAACAAAACAAAACGAAATACAGTTGATACAACACCGCTAACGCACACATTCACACGCTGCGTCAAAACTATAATATATTTCTATACTTATAGAAATATATATCTGTATGGGAATTTCCATATTACAATCTCTGCATGCATTTGCCAATGTGAATAAAAAGAATAGTATATTCATGTGTTCGAATTTGCAACAATAAAAAAAGACTGCAATTTTGGATTGTAGTTTTCCTAAAATTCCCAAATTGGTAATTGGTTAAACAATGATGATAATTTGAGTGTGTCCGAACTGATCTTAATGTAAACTCGTAATGCTGCAACGGGCGTAGCGAAAATTGAAATATCTTTCATTTATTGGAAAGGATTCGAATAGTAAAGAATTTTTAATCGTAATTTTTTCTACTTTTTTCCAAATGCCGCCATGACAGATTGATATTCGAATATGGTCACAAAGCAAAACTGTTCGAGTCGAAACTTGATGGTGTGATGTATATACATACTGTATGTTTCATGCGTTAACCGTTATCTATAATGATCTAAGAATACGCAAATATGTTTTTCCAATAGAAGCGAGTGCTAACAATCGACACACATTCGTTACGTATTGCGTAGCTTACATGCAAATACATGTTTTGATTTAGGTTTTTATGTACGGACCAGCGAATTCGAAACAGATATTTTCATTTCAATAATGAATCCATTGAATGAGTGGACGCAATGCCGCATCGCACTCGAACGAAGTGTGTGGAATGCGGCGACAGCAAGCACCGCATACGACAAATCGGACTCAAATCGAGTCGTATTGAATCACCTATTTATTTGACAAATAAGAATATTTGCATTTTCCATTTGCATTATATTTGGTTTTTCCAAAGCAATTGGCCCTAACAACGGAAATAGCATGGAAATATATACTGGATTAACCAATACACAATTTGGAAATGTTTAAAATACGGTTCTGCCATCATTGTTACTAATTTATAAAGACGTTGAAAAAGCAAAAATAGCACTTTATATTTATCTTATGAAATTACGAACGAATCAAACAAATGCCCAAATTGCAATTCTATTTGGTATTCATAAAAGAGTTGTGAGCAGAGATGGAAATATCACCTCCGGATAAATAGCACAATGGAAATTAGAAATAATAATAGAAGTGATTTTTATAGACTTGTACAAAATATTCCCCAACGATCATTCACCCAAAAAAATAAGTTGAGTTTATTCCCAAAATTGACGCATACACACAAAAAACGTTTGGGGTATGTTCATGATATTCATTGGTGACAATACATGTTTACCACAAGTTGTATTTGACTCTACCACATGCAACGTAATAAATGTGACATAGTATTAGTTTGCACCAAAACTTTTTCACAATGAGTCTGTTCGACATGCGCACATATTTATAAAAACTTGCATGTGGTAGAATCAGATACAACTGTGGTAAACATATATTGTCACCAATGAATATCATGAACATACCCCAAATGTTTTTTGTGTGTACATATATAAAAGGCCTAAGCCAAGGGAGTTATCAAATTAATCAATCTATTGCCAAATGCATTTAGAAGCAAATAATAATTATTTCCCTGTACGCATTTGTGATCCATCCGAATGTCAAAAATACTGTGCGAAACTCTTGAAACAAGATTCAAATCCAATTTTACTTCTGTTCAATCTTCCATCGCGATTTACCTCAACAAAAAAACATACTTTGTTTGTTCTCTTGGCTATGAATACTAACAAAAAATATATCATAAAAGAATATTGTTGTACATGCAAGAATGGTCTTCGAACCATTGGATGTTGCAGTCAAATAATGGCTGTTATATGGTATACAATCCACATTGATCAAAATAATCTTCATTTGCCGTCAATAAATCTTCCGAAGATTTTCAATCGTAACATATCAAACGAGAGAAGAAGAGATGAATGAAAAAATACATAGAAAGAGTAAAGGAGGAAAAAGGAATGAGTCGCATCAAAGATAATGAGAAAAAAATATCAGGTGAACAAATAGTATAAAAATGCCAAGTTCATTACCACCGCGTGAGGAAATGATATGAAAACAAGATTTCTTCAAAGTTTTTAAAGCGTACATCGGCCAGGTCAATTTGCATCGATCGAAACAAATAGTAGTCCGAAGGGGCAAAGTCTGGAGAGTACGCGGGTTGATCAAGCTGATCCCAACGGAAGTGTTCTTTCTTTTTTTTAACGATCTTTGCACGATGTGGCTTGGCATTATCATCGTGAAAAAAAACTTGGTCTTGTTTAGTCGCTATTCGTGGATGTTTCACCTTCAATGCTTGCTCCATTTTGATCAATTGTTATTCGTAGCACTTACCATCAACCGTTTGGCCAGGTTTCAGCAGCTCATAATACACGACACCTTCCTGATCCCACCAAATGCACAGCATAACCTTCTGGCAATGAATTTCTTGTTTTGACTGCGAAGGTACTGGTTGGCCTGGATCAACATACGCTGCTTGGGATTGTCGTAATAGATCCATTTTTCATCGCCAGTAACAATTTGACTCAAAAAACTACGTTTTTTGTGCTCAGCAAGGTGTTTTTTGCATGTTTCGATTCTTGCTACGAGTTGATTTTCGTTCAATTGATGTGGCACACATTTTCTCAGCTGTCGAATTTTCCCCATTGCATGCAAATGTCTAGAAATAGTTGCTTGATCAACCTTCAACTCCAATGCAAGTTCTTTTTGCGTTTGACAAGGATTTTCATCCAATGATGCTTGCAAATCCGCATCTTCAATTTTTTTTGGAAGACCTGGCCGTTCTTTGTCTTCCAAGTCAAAATCACCACTTTTGAATCTCGCAAACCATCGTTCACAAGTTTTTTGAGTTGAAGCATGTTCACCGTAAGCTTCTACTAACAAACGATAACTTTCAGCAGCGGTTTTCTTCAAATGAAAGAGGGTTATTAAAGTTGCCCGCAAAACCACTTTTTCAGGCACGAATTTCGACATTTTTGAAGCAAAAAAAATCTTTGTTGTTTACACTTCAGCAAAAATCTTTGTTGTTTACACATCAGTATATGTCATTGATTTATAGCGTAATGACAGACAAAAAAAAAAGAAAATAGCCGCGGTGTGCTCCGATGCACACAACGCTAGTTACGTAACTAACGAACGAAAAAATATTTTCATTCTTATTTTTCTAAAATAATTCAATATACACATTTTAAATAGAATATTCAAATCACATAGTGTAAAATAATATTTTATAATCCAAATGAATTTAATAAAATATTGAATTTTCAAAATGTAGAATAATTTTGAAAAATTTTTCAGAGACTGGTTCGCGTGTATTCATATAGCGACCTATCTGAATTAGGTAGTATAAATATCGTACGGTTCTGTTGATCCGTTCGATACGACGGTCGCATGCGTCAACACCAGCATATACTACTGTGTACGCATATGGTCAAAAACGCGAAAAAGTCCACCAGACGCTTAATTTTTTTTTTCTAAATATTGCCAAAAATGGTGTTTAATATGGAAGGTTATGTTGTATAGCATCAGGAAACACTAAAAGTTTGGCAGTTTGAAATGTTTGAGTTTGACATTTCTCTGCCTTTTTGCACATGCAGCTCGATCGGTGAAGACATGGCTAAAAATACCGGTTCGCAAAAAAAGGTAAAAAACCTATTTTCCCTTGTTATTCTACTACTAAATCAATTTCATTGGATAAATTAATATTCATTTTAACTAAAGCATATGTATATTCATTCGAAATAATTTCTGCTATACATGTTTGGATGAATTGATTTGGGTCGCAAAATTTTTGTAGCGTGACAGTGCCAAAAAAAATTTTTTTTTTTTTTTGAAAATTCCGATACGCGAAAATAATGCGCTATAATATTTTTTTTTTATACTTTCAATATTCTTTCGATATTAGTTTAAAAAAGTATTGAAATATAACATATTCATTCAATTACAAAGTGACAAACATTTGTAGCGTGACAGTGATTTTCCAATTAGCAAATGTACACTTTATTAATGGACTACAAAATGATTATAAATTTACAGGAGTGCATGAGCAAAGCTCAACAAAATAAAAATTATATTGCTAAGCTAAAAGCAAAATCAAAATTTGATGAATACAAACAGAATAGAGCTGCAAAAATGAGAGAGTATCGACAGAAAAAGAAGAGCGAAGAAAATGAACTGACGCCCGAATTAAAAGAACTCGTTATTGAAAAACGCCGTAAGGCAACACGAGAAAGTGTGCAAAAATGCCGTGAACGAAAACAAAATAAACTGAATATAGAAAATGACACTGAAAGTGGTGTTAAAGAAGATAGCAAAATTGTAACTGGATATAATTGTAAGCAAACGCTCGGAAAAGCTGTAAGCAAAGCGTCGCGCGCATTTCCAACATCACCAACAAAAAAGAGAGCTGTTTTGGTGCAAATTGTTTCCAATATGAATGGATTAGATAAAAACGATTTGTTCAATGCTATCACATCGCCATCACCACCGCCCAAATCAAAATTGGTTCCAAATAGATTAATGCTCAAAAAGGAAATCGGAAATTTTTATGAGCGTGATGATATTTCCCGTGTTTCACCTAAAACTCGTGATGTTAAAGAATATGTGTGTGCAGAAACTGGCGCCAAAATCATGCTACCCACTAGACACATGACATTAACTATCAAAGAAGCCTATGCAATATTTGACGACGAACAAAAGAAAGCAGGAAAAGGTATCATTTGCTATACTGCATTCCGTTTGGAACATTTGTATATTTTTTTTTACTAACAATTTCATTTATTTTTGTTTCTTTTTTTTTTGCTTTCTATCAAAGATACATGTGGCGTTACTTTCTTTCAAAAATATCGACCAATGCATATAAAACCTATTAGTGACTTGCCGCAAAATATGTGTTTATGCTCATATCATGCTAATTTTATTGACGCCGTTGCAGCTTTAAATAAATATGCTCCGGATGTACCAATTTATGAAAATGGATTTGTTCAAGAATTTCTGTGTGTTGAATCTTCAATGAACTGTTGGTATGGAGAGTGTGACAAATGTGCTGGTGTTACAGCAACAAAATTGATCGATTTGGTAGGTGGCACAGATCTCAAAAAGGCAGTAACCTGGATGGAATGGAGAAAAAACTCTGAAGCGAATCGAACCGAAAAACGACAGCAGAATGGAACTTTAACAGATCTCATTGCACATTTAGTTGCCTTGTCGCCGCAATTTTTGGTACATAGTTTCAATAAACGAGAACAGTCTGCAATATTCAATTCTCATGATCGTCCAAGAGCATTGAACGGAGATTATGCTGTCGAAGGTCTACTCCAAGTAGATTTTGCTGAGAATTTTGTTTGTGTTAATCAAGATGAGGTACAGAATGCCCATTGGAATCAGCGCCAGCTGTCACTTTTCACCAGTGGATTGTATTACAATGAAAAGTTTCAGGCAAAAGTTTTCGTTTCCAACAATTTATCACACACAAAAGATACTATTTTTCCATATTTATGGTCATTACTTTCAAATTTACCAAGCACCGTAAAAATTTTGAAAATATGGAGTGACGGACCATCGTCACAGTTCAAGAACAAATTCATTGCAGCCCTCATTCCTTTCTTCGAAGAGAAATTCAAATTGCAAATTATTTGGAACTATTTTGCCACGTCTCATGGTAAAGGGTGCGTAGATGGAATTGGTGCAACTGTGAAAACAATCGTTCAAAAACATATCCGAGCTCGTGATGTTATCGTTAATAATGCGTCTGATTTCGCAAAAGCATTCTTTATGACCCCATCAAAAATTATCGTTGAAGAAATGACAGACAATCAAATCAATACCATTAACACAGAATTAAACACAGTTGAAATTTTCTCAGCAGCTAAAGCAATTCGAAATATTTCTCGTGCACACCAAATTCGAATGGTTAAAAATAAACTTACTACGTTTTATACATCCAAACAAGGATATAATTAATTAACTTATTTATTTGTGATTTTTGTCAATCAACTTGTGATTTTTTTCCAAATACCTGAGTATTTATAATACTAATAATATTTAAGGAATCGAACCAAAAATAAAACATGAATTATCATACTATATATAGCAATAATATATATTTAGATTAAAACACCAAATAAATCAATTTATATTTCATTTTTCAATATTTTTGAGTTTTTAATTGGTCATTTTTGACTTAAATTCGTACGTTGTAGCATGACAGTGATTCAGTGTAGCGTGACAGTATACAGATGCATGATCATAAATGATGTTATATTTGTTTTTCGAAGCAAACGGAAAGTCTCTACCATTTATTCGATTTCTAATCTATAACATTCACATATGTGAGAATGATATCGGTTTTGTACGTTCGCAGATTTTTTGGAAAATGTACATCAACCTATGAACTCACTTCCAAAATAATGTAGCGTGACAGTGCAATAAAATCAGTTATATCATAGAACTTTTACGGCATCCAAGCAAATGATACTGGGCAGAATGTAGCTTTTTAGGGACCTTATAATATGCACTGATGAAATTTAAGAAATAAATAAACAGTTTGAGAGTTATAATATTGAAAATCGTACGAATGTAGCGTGACAGTGAAAAATCTTGACCATATGAGTAAGACATTCCAATTTAAACTATATTCTCGGTTGTATCGATTCGGACAAATGTTTTTATTTTTAGGTTGTCAGGATAAAAAATGTTGTTTCTTGGGTATTTTATGTCATTTTTCGAGTTTTTTATGACACTTTTCGGGTTTTTTTATGTCGTTTTTCGGGTTTTTTATGTCATTTTTCGGGTTTTTTATGATACTATTCGGGCCACCCTAGGTTGTCAGTACTGTCTTTTACATCTGTGTCAAATTTCAAGCCAATATCCTAATTTTTTAAATAGTTACGGATGTGTTTTCTGAACAGCCATAAGTGAATTTTGCGATTTTTTACATTTTTTCCATTTTTTTCTCAAAAGAAGTTATAATAACTTTTGCTTGCAATATCAAATTTCGACAAACAGATCTTTTGAGATCATATATTGAACCTTCCTCTATCGAAATGTAATAAGATCCAGGTTTTTCAATATATAACACAGCATAATGAAGAGGTGTACTTTTATGAAGGTTTTCAGCATTAATTATAGCTCCACTGTTGATAAGAATTTCGGCTATTCCCAAATTGCCTGGAATCCAAATTGAAAAAAAATCCAAAAAAAATTTCGTTAAAAATTAAAATGATTTAACTGACCAAATTCAGTGGCCAAATTAACAGGTGTTTGATTCCTAATATTTTGAACATTAACATCGGTACCGAAATCCATAAAAAGTTTGACCATTTCCACATTGCCTTGAATAGACATTTGAGAAGAGAAATAATTTTAAAAGGTTTTTTTTCCAAAAAGCTTAAAAAAAATTACCGATCCTCGCGGCATTATGAAGCGGTGTGTTTTTATATTCGTCTTCGACATGAACATTGGCTCCGTGTAAGATAAGAAGACTGACCATTTCTATTCTGCTTCGAACTAAATTTAAAACAAAAGTGTTCGAAAGAAATATTTCTTCTTTGCATAATTATAATAACTACCATATTTAGAAGCGCAAAAAAGAGGCGTTTGTTTGCGACTGTTTTCAGCACTGATATTGGCTCCATGTTCGATAAAATATTTGGCCATTTCCAGATTTCCTAGTTTTTTGATAATAAACGAAATGATTTTGCACATTTCTGGTAATTTTTTCTTAAAAAAATTAAAAGATTTACCAATTCGCCCAGCATTGTGGAGCGGCGTGTCTTTAAATTCGTCAGCAATATTAACATTGGCGTCGTGGTCAAGAAATTTGATCAATTCATTATTGTTCCAACTTGATTATTTCATTCAAACATTTTTTGTCACTTTCATCTTTTGTGTGTGAATGTGTGTTTGTGTGTTCAAAACCAGTAGATATATCACATACGAAGCAATACTATTTTTCAGTTGCATCTGATTTGTTTACATTTTGAAAGCTTGGTAGTTTTTTCACTTTGAATGCAAAACAATGGTGCACTCACTTTGATTCCAAAAACAAAATACATGGCAAAGAGATCCGTTGCCGTATCAGTTACGCTTGATGACAACTTAGAAAAGAAAAGGAGAGAGAGAGCACAGTATATGCACAGTATGTACAGTGCTTTCTTTTTTTCTTTTAGTCTACTCTATACTTTATATGTATTTGTTACTTGATTGTGACACACAGAGAAAACCGGTAGATATACCACATATGAAACAATACTGCTTTCAGTTGCATCTGATCGAGCATAGAATTCGGATGCGTTTTCCATATGCATAGTATATTTCTTTTCGAAAGAGAGAAGGGAGGGAAAGAGATAGAATCATTCGAATATATATTAAAACAATGGTACACTCAGAACGATTCCAACAACAAAAATACATGGCAATGAGGTCCGTTACCATATTAGTCTCGGTTGATGTAGCCTATATGTATGCCCCTCCTATATGTGTATGTGTGTATATGTGTTCACACATACACGTATATGTGTGTACGTGTACACTAATACTTAAAAAAGAGGATCTGAGCCTCATTCATAAACTACTGGTATCCAATTTCAGTATGGGGCCAGTTTATAGGCCCCAGAAGATTTTGGGGCTGAATTTTCTGGTTGCTCCATCTGCCAAACGGTGCTGAATTTCAACATTTGGTCTTAATCAAAGTTGTAGAGCTTTTTGAAACAATTAATTCTTCTCAAGAGTCTGCCCCCGAAAAATCGACTCTTAAGAGTGAAACTTCACCCCGAACATAGAGATTTTTCGATGTCATTTTTAACCCACAAGGAGTAGTTTTTGAGGAATAAATTTGCTGATAAAAAATGCAATTTCCAATTGAACGTTTCTATTCTTTGGTCTCTTATAATTCACTACAGCAATGGGTAAGAAATAGTTTTAAGAAGTACCGACACACCGGGCATTAGTTAGTACTTGATTTGTTATTTCAGTGGAGAAATATCAGTAAGTCTTTATTTCAATTACTCAAACAAATCATTTTTGTGGAAAAATTCGAACGCGTGTGATTTATTTTCTCAATGACGAGAGAAAAATCCAGCATTTGAATTTACCATACAAAATACATAATCGTCAAGATAAAGGCGATTAAATAAAAATACAAAATTATGTTCACGGTGATAACCGTTTTAAAATAAAAGAAAATATAAATAAATTAAAAACCTTAAAGTTGATAAACTGTACACCAAAGACTAATTAAAGTGGGTCTGACAGCCAGTATAAAAAAAACAAAACAAAAAAGGAATAAATAAAAGTAAACAACTAAATCATCTTCAAATTTTTATTGTTTTCTCGCAGTGAACGAACACACTTTGAAATACACATAAATAATTTTACCATGAATCCAACAATATTCATAAATAATCAATAACACAAAAAAAAAAAAAAAAAAAATAAAATTAAAAAAATCTCAAAACATAAACACATGATAAAATATTTCCCAATAAACACTTAAAGGGTGACATTTTAGGGGTTAGAAATATTTCCGAACACACCACCCCTAAAATGTCACCCTTTAAGATCATAGAATCAGCTTAAAACTATTCAATTCTGAGGGTGGCTCCACCCATGAAGGGGTAGAATTTTGCGGGTGGTGTGTATAGCCAGCTCGGTATTACGTTCACTGACTATACGTATCCTTCATACTTAAATAAGAACATTATGCAATACATATATATTCATTGGGAATATGAATGTATTCGATTCATATTGAATAGAAATAACATAATGCGTATCCTAATGCACACGCATAATTCGATAACACATGCACTTCTATCCATATCGCACACGCATGGTTAAATCCCACCTCTAAAGTTCGCATCGATCAGTTATCGCTGATAAGTAATATATCGATCAAAGATAAGTGCATTGCGAGCTAATGAGTATAAGTCAGCCATAGATTTAAGTTAGTTGAATTTTGTGAGCCTTCGAGCCAAGACATAAAAATAAGTCTCCTTTTCAAAATAAAATAAAATTATTGGGTGTGTGCAAGAAAAATGTCGATTTTTTGGGTGAAAAGAAACATTTATTTCATAAATGAATGAATCAGTAAATTAACCAATATATTCCCCATCGTTAGCTATGACTTCACGCCATCTTTCAGGAAGTTTGTGGATTCCGCGGCGAAAGAATTCCTCATCTTTTGAAGCTATCTAATCAGCGACCCATTTTTGTATTTCTTCAAAGTTTTTAAAGCGTACATCGGCCAGGTCAATTTGCATTGATCGAAACAAATAGTAATCCGAAGGAGCAAGGTCTGGAGAGTACGCGGGTTGATCAAGCTGATCCCAACCGAAGTGTTCTTTCTTTTTTTTTAACGATCTTTGTACGATGTGGCTTGGCATTATCATCGTGAAAAAAAACTTTGTCTTGTTTAGTCGCTATTCGTGGATGTTTCACCTTCAATGCTTGCTCCATTTTGATCAATTGTTGTTGGTAGCGTCTACCATCAACCTTTTGGCCAGGTTTTAGCAGCTCATAATACACGACACCTCTCTGATCCCACCAAATGCACAGCATAACCTTCTGGCAATGAATTTCTCGTTTTGGCTGCGAAATTCCCGGTTGGCCTGGATCAACATACGCTGCTTTACGTTTGGGATTGTCGTAATAGATCCATTTTTCATCGCCAGTAACAATTTGACTCAAGAAACTGCGTTTTTTGTGCTCAGCAAGATGTTTTTTGCATGTTTCCATTCGTGCTCTGAGTTGATTTTCGTTCAATTGATGTGGCACCCATTTTCCCAACTTTCGAATCTTTCCCATTGCATGCAAATGTCTAGAAATGGTTGCTCGGTCAACATTCAATTCTATTGCAAGTTCTTTTTGCGTTTGACAAGGATTTTCATCCAATAATGCTTGCAAATCCGCCTCTTCAACTTTTTTTGGTCCGCCTGGGCGCTCTTTGTCTTCCAAGTCAAAATCACCACTTTTGAATCTCGCAAACCATCGTTCACAAGTTTTTTGAGTTGGAACATGTTCATCGTAAGCTTCTACTAACAAACGATAACTTTCAGCAGCGGTTTTCTTCAAATGAAAGAAGGTTATTAAAGTTCCCCGCAAAACCACTTTTTCAGGCACGAATTTCGACATTTTTGAAGCAAAAAAGATCTTTGTTGTTTACACTTCAGCAAAATTATATATACTGAAATTTATAGCGTAATGACAGACAAAAAAAAAAGAAAATGGCCGCGGTGTGCTCCGATGTACACAGCGTTAGTTACGCCATCTGTTATCTAAATCGACATTTTTCTTGCACACACCCAATAATTATAACAAGAAAACATAAAGGAAAGCGTATTTTATTAACCACGTTGGACTTCATGTGTTCGGAAATGTTTCTAATCTCGATTAGATCTACAACTTTGCCGAGGACATCGAAGTGAAATTTCTAACCATTTAGAAGTAAAAATTCAATGAAAACCCGATTTTTCGCCCTTTAGGGTGCCTGGCATCGAAACCCCTTGGACTCGGCCCCCAAAATTTTGCCCGAATTTTTTTTTTGGCATTTCAAAAATAGCTGTATGGTTGATTTTTAAAAATTTTTCCGTCACTTCGGTATGTTTACTTGTAAGACAATTTTATTGTTTTATTCCATCAATTTGTTTTGAAATCGATTGTAGGTGGTCGAAGTCTAATCGCTCAACCTAATTTCAAAAAATGCAAAGTGTTTGATGAAAATTTAGCTGCTATTGAGATGCATAAATCACATATACTCATGAACAAACCTGTTATTTGTAGGAATGTGTATTTTGGAAATATCGAAAGTGCTCATGTATTCATTCTTTTATGATTATTTGAAACCGAAATACGGACAAAATATCCAAGTAACATATACAGATACGGACGCGTTCATACTCGAAATCAAAACAGCAGATGTATACGCAGATATTCGCAATGAAACTTTTATGTTTGACACATCAGATTATCCATAGAATAATATTTATGCAATCAAACAATGTAACAAAAAAGTACTAGGTGAATTCAAAGATGAATTAGCTTTACGATCGAAATGCTACGCATTGCAAACGCTAGGTGGAATTGAAAAAATGAAAAAAGCAAAAGGTGTTAGAAAGAATGTGTTGAAAAACAAAATCACATTCAATGATTACTACAATTGTATGAAGAATGAATGAATTGAAGTGAGAAAGCAATTTTCCATTCGATCAAAAGATCATAATGTTTACACAATTGCAACAGACGCTTGATGATTCGAGTAAGAGAAGTTCTCTTAGAGAACTGCTTTTTGTTTTATTTTTATCTCAATATATTCAGTGCAATCGGTTGAAATCCGTTGTTACAATGGAAAATAATTACAGATAGAAGCCAACAACTTGATGTATCGCCAATAGAGCATATGGCCAATAATTTTGACTCTAACGTTACAATCGTACGCCTTTTTCATTTTCTAGCTTTTTTTTAGCCTATCTATGGTACAAAAAACCGTGGTTCTATGCATTATTATGAAAATATAGCAGAAGACAAATATCTTAACGCAAAACAAATGTCCGATAACTATTACGGCATCAATGTTATAGTCGTTTGAATTGGACTATAACGTTACATGATTTTGGAAGTAGTTTCGAAGATTACTGTACATTTCCTGAAAATTCAGCGAATTAAGCAAATCGTTTTATATTTTCCGCGTATATATGTGTGTATGAAGGATCGACAATTCGATTGGAATCATTATTTAAAAAAAAAATCGTTTTGTGTCTACTTTATTAGCCAAAATGTGCAGACTTTAACGTTACACAAAAAAGACTATAACGTTACATTGCGATTTTTAATTCAAAAGATGAGAGTAAATGGGTGGTATGAGAAAAAAAACTGCATAAAATAATATCGAAGTGAAAATAAATATTAATTTTATTAGTCTTTTGTTTAAATTCCTTAGTTTGAAGGAAAATATTCGTAAATATCACCGAGTGTACACCTATGTACATTTGTTTTTATTTAGCTTCATTATGAAGAACAAATGTGTAGACGTATGACTAAATTATTGAAAAATTATAAGGAAAAATTATTTGTATCCCTCAGAAGAGGTTGTGTGAGTCACAATTTGTCCATTAATTACTTCGATTTGGTGAGCGGATGCAATTTGTGGAATGTTTCTTGCATTTGAAAAAATGTTTGTTGTTTCCAATAAATTGTTTGTTTCCAAAAATTGATTTTCAGTGATTTCTTCAATAGCAATTTGTGATTCAGTCTGTTGAAATGCACAAACGAAATCCAATGCGCTGTTCACAACACATGTTCGACTCAAAATTTTCTTTCTAACCATTACTTTGGCGGTAGCACCAATCCCATCAATACATCCTTTACCGTATGAGGTAGCAAAATAATTCCAATATATTTTGATTCCAAATTTCAATTCAAAGTGTGGAATAATTGCAGCTATAAACTTATTTTTAAACTGCGACGATGGACCATCGCTCCAAATTTTCAAAACTTTGAGCATGGGCGGTAAATCAGACAGCAATTTATACATGTATGTGATGATTGTTTCTTTTGTATGGACTAAATTATCAGAAACGAAAACTTTTGACTGGAAAACATCATTGAAATGTAATGCAGAGGTGAATATTGTTAGTTGCTTTTGATTCCAATGAGCGCTTTGAACTTCATCTTGTCCCTCGCATACAAAATTTTCTGCAAAATCAACTTGAAGAAGCCCTTCAGTAGCATGTTTATTACTCATTGCTCTTGTACGATCAAACATATTGAAGACATTTGATTGTTCACGCTTAACGTAACTGTGACGCAAAAATTGTGTTGATAATGCCGCAATATGAGAGACCAATTCGAGTAATTTATCGAATTTTTCATGTTTTTCAATTCGTTTATTCTGAATATTCTTGGTCCAAACCGTCCATTTGACTGGAGTACTAAGTGCAACATCACCAATCAAAAGTTTCAGTTGATCAACCAGAGTCGAGTTCTATATATGTTGTTCTATTGAAGAGCTTTCATTTCATTACATTGATGCCACCTATACGAGTTAAAAACTTTGTAGATAGATTGAGTATGGAAGCACATCCCAGAAAGTTCACAATGTGTGCTTTCACAATATCGTTTGATATTCAGCCAAGTTCATACCGTACTCGTATAGATGGCGTAAATGGCAATGAATTTCTTACTAACTCGACCGTGGATCAACGGTTATTCCTGTGCAGTTGTTACATGCTGAAAGCCAACAATTTGCACTGCTTTGCTCGCACAAAAATTTTTGAACAAATCCACTATTGTAATCAGGTACAGATGGAATATATTTATTCAAAGCCGTCACAGCTTCAATAAAATTGGCATGATAAGAGCACATGCACATATTATGAGGTAATTCATTGATTAGTTTGATGTGATCTGGTCTATTTTTTCGAAAATAGTCGAAGCTACATGTATCTAAGAAAACAAAATTAAAATAAAATAAAATGTAGTTTCAAAATTAAATCCTATAATGAACATAAGTTATAGTTATTATATATAATTAAAAATAATTTACTTCTTCCTTCGAGCTTCCTTTCTTCAGAAAACAATGCATGGGCTTCTTTGATGGTTATAATCACGTGTTTTACCGACTTTAAAATTTTCAATCCCTTTTTTAGATCAACGCATTTCTTTACATCTTTCATTCTCGGCGATGCACGTGTTATATCATCTCGTTCGAAAAGTTCATGAATTTGGTGCAAGAGATCAATGTTGATATTCCGTACGGCAGTTGTTTTTGGTGAAATTACATTCATTAGCTCACTGCGCTCAGTGTCATTCAAATCGGTAATCAATTTAGCAACGATAGCCTTCTTTTTGGTTGGAGAGGTGGGAAGAGCACGTGTTACTTTTTTCACTGCTTTTCCAAGAGTTTGTATATTAGAGTAACTTCTACTCGCAATAGTTTCTAAACTATTTGCAAGTGTAGCATCATTTTCTTTGGCAGACTTGAATTTCAAATTCTCTCGGTGCTTTTTCACTCTTGAACGAACCGCTTCACGCCTCGCATTCACAGTGTTCGCTCGCTTTTCATTGGACATTTGATGTTCTTCAATTTTCTTTTTCTTTCTATATTCTTTCATGATGGCCGCCTGTTTTTTCTTGAATTCATCGTATTTTTCAGTCTGTTTCAATTTCTGAATGTATTTTCTGTTCTTCTGAGCCTTGCTCAGTGCTACCTGAAATTATGTTGAATGATTTTTAAGTAAACGATTGGAACACATTCTTTCATGAAAAAAAGACTTTAACGTTACATACATTTGACAGCCGATTATACCACAATTGAAGGTTAGGCGGTAATTTTTTTTTACTGATTCAGAAAATAGGCAAAAAAAACTCGAAAAAAATCCACTTCGAACCATTTTTCATTCTAGTGGATTTTGCGTAAAAAAACTTTTTGTTAATTTAGACTTTAACGTTACATTAAATTTTGCGGTGGGTTTCAAATCCATCAAATGTTGTATCGAAAACATACTATCGAAATATGCTGCGTATCTAGCCAACTAAATGACGCATTGCGAGCTGAGAATAGCTGAACGCATGCGTTCACGTATCAGCGCATGTAAGATGTAAGGGGAACCAATACATAAACACACTAACAATTTAGACGTAAATGAATACTGTACAGTGTACAGTGTATACGTTCGTTGCTTCGCGCTATATTCGTGTATTCATACACATGCGACACAAAACGTTTCAATCGCATTGTTTTAAATTGTTGTTGTGTTTATGTGTTGGTATGTTTTCTCTTATTCCACTTTTCGTTGCTTTTCGTTCGTACGAAAAAACAAGACACTTACTCACTAAAGAATAAAAAAAATGTGAACAAACGGAACAAATACTCAATGATTGCTTGATTCATTTTATGTTTATTTTTTTCTCAATTGAAAATGAAATGAACACACAATACTTTTTTCCAGCAGCATCATGTGAAATAAAACAGCAATATAATATTTCGAAACGTTTTTCGGCATTAATCATTTTAATTACAAAATTAAATGTTCCACATTGTTAAATGTTTATTTAAAAAAGCCAAAGTTTCAAATAAAAAAACCGAAGCAATATGCCTTATATTGTATTTATGTCTTATATGTTCGGGTTTTGATTGTTGCGACAACCTTTTCGAGGAGTTTATTGAACCCATTTAATCGATCTTTGTTGTTCATAATGCGCCAATTATAAAAGTCCTTAATGAGAGTCAAAATACCTTCGTCAACAGAATCCATTTGTTTGATTTTTTTTTATAGTGCATAGACCGATAATAAGAGCCGTTAGAAAATGAAAATCGAATTTCTCGTCACGCTTTGTCTTATTCAAATCAATCAAAACAGCAACAGCTGTCGATGATAATACGACTTCTTTGAAACCGTCGATATTTGATACCATGAAGTATCGGTTTGATCCCTGTAAAGAATATAATTATTATTGAATTGCAATTAAAATAAATCAAAATTTGTGAACAATACCATTTCTTTAAACGGTGTATTTCCGCATAACACATCGTTGCCTTTCACTTCATACTTCGGAGTGTCTTCACGTGGTTTTAAAATTTCACCCGGAATATGCATATATTCGATATCATCGTCGACTACGACTTTTTTGCCATACTTGAACAACAATTGAATGTTTTTTTCGATTTCTTGATTTGGTGTATCCTGTTTTTCAGTTTGATTATTGTTGCAACGAATGTGAATAGCATTAACATTGTCTTCATTATGAACGTTGTCACCTTCAACAATATTATTTTGATCCTCAACAAAATTGGAATTGTTTGCCACATTTTCAGGAGAATTTTCAATGTCAATCGGTGTACTTTCAACTCGCAATCCATTTGCAAATGAACGGCTGAGATCAGAATGAGCAGAAGATACATTTGATGCAAAATTTTCTTCCAATTGAATTGAGTCAATTTCATTTCCAACTGAGGTTGTATCTTTGTTGAACAATTGTGCATATGCAATTAAGTCTTCACGGTCATCTATTATTTGTGGTTTTTCATCAGTTCTCACTGACATATTTTGCTCGTTCGAGTCGAAAAATGTTGATTGTAAGTCTTCGCTTACATTTGCACTTGCATTATTTTCTGTTGGCAAATCGGAAACATCAATGTCTGGTTGTTGATGTACATCGGCGAAGACAATTTCTCGATTTATGTTATTTTCCGTTAAAATTGAATCCTCGTGATCATTTTCAACATTTTGACTGATTGGAACGATTTCTGTTGGTGGAATCGGTTGTGCAAATGGGCGTACAGCATTATAAACAGGCGGTACTCGTAATCGCAAACGGCGACAATGTTGGAGTGCATCATCAAATGTGTCTGTTTGATATCATACAATTGAACAGCTTTTTTAATATGTTTTTCATATTGCGCGAGAAAAAAAGTAAAATGTAAAAAAAAATTACCTTTGAAAGCGTACATACGACCTTTGAAGCATGTTTCCATTAAGTTATCTGGTAATGGGTATACATTTGTGACCGGCAAATTGAAATTCGGTATGAATTTTTGCTTTACATTTTGTTCAAGTTTTTCGTATACGTCATTCGAAAAATAAATTAATCGAGTTTGGTTTGAGTTTACGCCATAATTTTTTAAACTGCGTTCATCCAAATGATAGATAAACTCTTCCGGAACAACCGTATAATTTTTTGCTTCTTGCAAATACACTATAACAAGCATTTTAGCTACTTTTTATTGACCACAAATCAATATATTTTCAAGTCGCAAAAACCGTTAAAAACACTTGATGAATGTCCAAACCACTTGAAGCGCAATAGATTAATGTGCATAGTGAACACGCGTAATATACGCTACGTTATTATAGTCTTTGATGTTTTGCGCAGGGCGCTTTACACACACACAACACACAAAATTGATCGGCAATACTCACACACTCTATAGAGTATATTTAAACTATCTCTTTTAACGAATATTCAGCGACAAATGAAAGAGACGCACAGCCAATGTCTTTGTTGTTTTTTTCATGGTGTCTCAGTCGCACAGCATAGAAAGAATATTCGAACATATTTTTTGGAATTCTTCATTCTCTTCTTTTCTATCGATTATTAATAGAATAAATAAGATGCACAATAGATGCGGAAGCGGCTTTTCACTTTATGCGACATGTTGGTGTCCGTGTATCATAAAATACTATATAACCCCATTTCATAATAGTCGTTGAATCATATAATTGCAATAAGAAGATTGCTTTAAAAAAATAAACATGGAAATTCCAACAAAAAAGAAGAAAAATAAATAAAGCAGAAAAATCGGAAAGATACTTTGTTTTAATCAACGATCAAAATGGTATTAAAACGTACGAGTGTAATGAGTGTAAAAAAAAGTAAACGGCACAAAAAGAAGTAATTTAACATCGCATCTTCGTACCCATCCCGATATTTTTGCTGAGATTTGTCGTGAAAATCAAACGATTGAAACGACAAGACTTAAACTGTTATTAGATTGTGTAGAATTGATTGGTGTTAATGGTCGTCCTTTTAAGTGCCTAAATGATTCAGCAATTCACAGCATGAATTATAAAATACTGGCAGAATTACAGGCAGCTGGTCGGGACCTAAATTTGCGAGATAGAAATTTGACAGAAGTGAAGGATGAATTGAAGAAAATTTCGAGAGAAATTCGTGAAAAAATTGCAAAAGAGGTTGAAAATCGTCCAATATCTCTTCTTGTTGATATAGTAACAAAACGCGGTCGATCTATATTAGGCGTCAGTATACAACATATAATAAACGACACTGTGAAAATTCGCTCTATCGGGATGATTGAGCTTGAGCAACGGCATACTGGGAAGTATCTCGCAGATTTAATAATAGAACGACTACAACAACTTGGCATTAATCTTAAGCAAGTAGTATCAGTCACAACAGACAACGGATCCAACGTATTAAAAATGGTAAGAGATCTAACTGCACGTTTAAAATCAACAATTGAAGAGGCAAAATTATCGCATTCAAATCAAAATACTCAAAATAATGTTCACTGTTCTGAAGATATTGACCTTGAGATAGAGAAAATTTTGTGCAATGAAAATGAATTAACCGACGATGAAGCTATAGCTCTTATACTTAAGGAAGCCGAAATTGCTGAAACTGAATTTAATGAAGCAACTGAAGAAGAGCTGAATCAAAATAATAATTGGTTGAAAGAAATCAGAAACAACATGGAAAATATCTCTGATTTAGACGTTGTTTGGTATGTTACAGGCATAAATTGTGTTGTTCACACACTACAATTAGCAATCAGCGATAGCATTAAAGCAACAACTAATTCAGTTCGAAATTTGATTGAACTTTGTCATTTTGTTGCAAAACATTTGCGGTTATATGTGACCATATGCAATTTGCAAGAGAACGGCATCATATATACTAAACCACGTAATGATGTGGTTACTCGATGGGGATCAACGTTTCAAATGGTAATTGTTTTTATTTTTTTTTTACTGAATTACTTTGTTTCACTTCATTATTATCAATTTGATAATATTATTAAATTTTTATTAAAAAAAAAATCCATGGATTTATGCATAAAAACAGATGACGGATGTAATTAATTGCAAACATGCCGTAGTTTATCTTGCTGAAAATGGATACAAACAAGCCGAATTATTACGGGCAAAATGGAGTGAATTGAAAGAAATTATCAATATATTGCAAATTCCATATAAAGCGACGATTGCACTTCAAAAACATGACCTCACGCTCTCAGATTCATATGGGATATGGCTCAAAATGAAGGCTCATTTAGAATCACCACTCATTAAACGATTGTGCAAAACAAATTTAGCAGACTGTCTTATAGATGCATTGGACAATCGGAAAAATATAATTTTTAATAACACTGCCATGCTGTCGGCAATCTATTTAGATCCACGCTTTAAAGCCGAAATTTGCACTTGTCAAGATTTAATGGAGCAAGCGAAACAAGAATTGGCAAATCTTTGGCAGCGTTTAATTAGTTTTCGTACAGAGTCTGCACACCAATCATTGACAAATTTTTCAAACGAATCGTCTGGAATCAATTTGAGCATCGATTTTACTAATACACAAATTCTTGACGAATATCTGTCCCATAATCATATGTCAAATGTACAACCAATTACAGACTGTAATCTCAACATCGAACAGGAAATTAATCAATTTCAACCAGAAAAACTATCATGCGATACATCTATTCTTTCATATTGGAAGTCTATGAAGGATCAACAGAAAAATTTGTATAAATTGGCGATGATCGTATACGCAATACCACCTGCTGAAACACAAATTGAACGAGATTTTTCGATTCTTGAATTTGTGTTCAATCAAAGACGACAAGGACTACACGCAGAAATGATTGAAACGATTCTCACAATAAATTTAAATTCGGAAATATTTTTTGAAATCAAGAAAGAAAAATTATTAGAAACATGCGAATTATAAAAATTTCCAATAAAATGTATTGTGTGTTCATTTCATTTTCAATTGAGAAAAAAATAAACATAAAATGAATCAAGCAATCATTGAGTATTTGTTCCGTTTGTTCACATTTTTTTTATTCTTTAGTGAGTAAGTGTCTTGTTTTTTCGTACGAACGAAAAGCAACGAAAAGTGGAATAAGAGAAAACATACCAACACATAAACACAACAACAATTTAAAACAATGCGATTGAAACGTTTTGTGTCGCATGTGTATGAATACACGAATATAGCGCGAAGCAACGAACGTATACACTGTACACTGTACAGTATTCATTTACGTCTAAATTGTTAGTGTGTTTATGTATTGGTTCCTCTTACATCTTACATGCGCTGATACGTGAACGCATGCGTTCAGCTATTCTCAGCTCGCAATGCGTCATTTAGTTGGCTAGATACGCAGCATATTTCGATAGTATGATCGAAAATCAAAATCATCCAATTTTTGAATTGATTTGATTGGAATGAATCTTTAGCTAACAGAAAAACATAAAAAGTTGCACGAAAAACTATGGAATAGTTTTTAAATTTACCTTTTTAGCGGGTGCTCTATTTTTTTCCATTTTCCCTCTGTGTGAGACACCAACAAACTGAGCGCAATAAATAACGCTTTAGACCATTCGATTTGTTTGACATTTGTGTTGTCCGATGCTTTGGTGTTAATATGAACTAAAAATAAGCACGGTGGCGCGAAATTCGCAAAAAAAAAAATTTTGGTCGTGGTTTACTTTTTAAAATTATTGGCCATATAAGCAATGATCAAATGGACAGTAATATGGGCAATGAACAAACGGACAACAATACCCCAAGTAAGACAAACACTTTTTGTTTTTTTTTCTGTATTGAATTTTGCAAAAGTTGAATGTTTTCTTTTCATTTGTTCGTGCTATGATATATATGTCAGAAATTTAACCAATTTGTATATTTTTGATTCATAGATGCTTCTATTGGTGGTTCCAGCACAGTCTATACGGGATTTCAACTTGAACGAGATATATTGAATTTATTTTCTATTGAAAAAATCAAAGAAGATATAGGAAAATTCATTAAATCCGACGTAATAATTCATTACGTAATAATTTGCAAGACAGAAATTACACGATGGATTTGATAATTTCAAGCCAACGAACAACTATTGAGAATTTGACTAAAAACAACAATCAATTATTGGCAAGAATCGAAGTTTTAGAAAATAACATGAAAATATATGACGACGAATTTCGTCTTTTGAAGTCAGAAATAACATTTCTCAAAAAGGAAAATATGGAAAAAATAGAGAAATTGAGAAAAAAAATGATGAATTAAACCATCAAATGTTAGAGAAGTTAGGGCAATGAAATTCAAACAATATTCTCAACAATATAAGAACTTTTAAATAATAGATATGCATAGCGACGCCATTCCATACCATATTTCATCATCATCACATTAGACAATCTTACCAATGTTATGCGAAATGCAAATCGCAACAACAGTAAAAACATTGTTACCAAGCACAGAAGATTCAGATAATATTTGGAATCCTAATGTTGAAAAATAAAATACTTATTTGTTGTGAATGAATGAATAAAGAAAAAACACAACATATGCTCAGTATGTACAATGCTCTCTTTTTTTCTTTTATTCTACTAGGAGGTTTGAAAATTCCGCGGCCTCGACACGATATGGCGACACAAACAAATTTTCCATATCAATTTCAGAGAGTACCATCCTTTAAACCTCTAAATATGAAATTTCAACTACATCTGACAATTTGGATATATGCGCATTGAACATTTTCGATAATAGAGGATTATATGGCACTACTCATCTATTATCAATATCTATATTAACATTCCTTAATATTTTAACAGTTTTTTGACCGTTTTCGTCTACGATACAGCGGATAGCCATCTAAGCCAGTTTGAGTTTCTTGAAGAAATTCCCTTGGATATCTTTTTGTACATATTTTGTCTTTCATACATGGTGAAGTTGGATTTAATGCTCCATGAATCATATGTTTACACACAATGTCAAATAATACTTCATCTTCATTTGGATCTGGTAATTCAGCGGAAATTATATCATCGATTTGGGTTGATTCTAATTTTTTTCTTAACCAGATTAAAATGTGAGCGTGGGGCACTGGGGCAAACCCCTTTTCTGCCATTCTACTCAGTACATCCAACACTGAGTTTCTCCAAATATATGACTTTTCACAATTACATTCATAAAACTTATTAACTTCTGTTTAAAAACTCTTGCTGTAATATCATGTCGGTCTGCTGGAGATTGCGCATTTAAAAGTAGAGTATTGATTTCAGACCACTTTGAATTACATGTAAATGTAATAAATAAATCTGGTCGTCCATATTGTCTTACATATGTAAGAGCATCTTGAACATACTCTTGCATGTGACTTGGACTTCCTATATACGTGGCTGGAAGTATCACCATTTGTCCAATTTCATTTGCATTTCCATCATTATTGATTGCATTTCGCAGATGAATATAATCTTCTACACGAAGTTTCTTTTGATTTAAACGGAGCATTATAACGTCTTTCGTGTTCTCTAGATGGTGTTTTATCCGCTTTAATTATAACTTTATAATCATTAGATGATATTTTGTCTAATGCGTATTTAAATAAATTGATCAAATGATTATGTTCATGAGGTAATTTTTGCAAATTTGAAATTATTTCACGTTTTTTTCCACGACCTATTGCACAACGACTATCAGTTTCGATGTCTTGATCACCCATAAAATAAATTTGTAAAAATTTTGAATCGTTTTCAAATGAAGGTAGTACTCTGAAAACCTAAACGTGGGCACATAACCACACTTTGTAGGTGACATTAATGTTCACCACGAATATGGTTAGAAAAAAAATCGAAAATATTATTGTTCACCACGAATGTGGTTCGAAACCAAAAAAATGTGGTTAAAAATAAAATATTTTCGTTTTTTTTTTCTAACCACATTCGTGGTGTACATTAATGTCACCTACAAATTGTGGTTATGTGCCCACGTATAGGTTTTCAGAGTAGTGAACCAATTTTGTGATAAATTTGTCCTTTCACTTTGAATGTAGGCATAAACAAAACATCGCTTACAATTTTTGATGCTCCAAAAGATGTCATTTGAAAACATGAATTATATTTTCGTACATTTTCCAAAAAATGTCTTGATAAAGGCGTTGTTCCTGACACGTAACTCTGAAGTGGTTCTGGAGGGTCATTTAGTGGTTGTAATGCAACCTTTCAATTTAAACAACACATTCCAGGAGGTTCTTTTCGAAATTTTAATGCATTACAGTATAAATATAGTTCATCCATTTTCCCAATAATAACATTAGGATGCACACTGCATATAAAAATGATAATATAAATTTTAAAAAATTCCACTAAAAAAAAAATTACAAACCTATAATCATAATTTTTTTGATAATTGAATGCTTTCAATTTCAAATTTGACCATTCCATTCTTCTTATCATAGTAGTTCTATTACGATTTTCTGAAAGCCTATTTTCACGAATGTTAGTAGTTTCAGCAGCTCTTGTAACACGATTTCTAATTCGATTTATTGTAAGCCTATTTTCACGAATGACAGTAGTTTCATCTACTCGTCTTACAATATTACGCTGATTATGATTGGATGTTTGTTCTTTCCTTCTTCTTTGTCTTTCATTGTTGGTTCGTCGTACTTTTCTTCCAAGATTGGCTTTTTTTTTAGCAACAACAACAACAACAACAATCATTTAAAGACCATTAATGCCTTTCAGCGTCTGGTCTGTTTTGTAATGGTCGGCCAACAACAATTCTCCTCCAACGTACCCTATCGAGAGCCAGGTCTTCAGTTTCCCTATTCCAGTCATACCCTCTTTCATTCAAATCATTTTTTACCGAATCCAAATATCGTCTTCGCGGCCTACCTCTACCTCTCGGTGCATTCACTTCAGCATTCAAAATTAACTTTGGCAAACGATACTCATTCATACGCTGTACATGACCAAACCATCTCAACCTAGACTTTCTTGCTACTTCATCAATCGAATCCACATTCAAATCTTCCCGTATTCTTTCATTCCTAATTCTATTTTCCCATTGATCCCTACGCGACACACCCGAAATCATACGTAAAACTTTCATATCAGCCACCTCCAAACCATGAATTAAATTATTTGAATCGACCCAGCTCTCGCTGCCATACATGATAGTTGGTCTGAAGATTGACCCATGAATCATCAACTTCGTCTCCTTACTCAACTCTCGCTTATTGAAAACATGTGACCTAAGTTGAGCAACAACTTTGTTACCATTCACTCTGCGATGTTCGAACTCCTTATCCAGTTTGCCATCTTCCCAAAAGATGCATCCTAGATATTTGAATTGCGACACCTGCTCAAGCATACCTCCATTCAACATACAAATTACTTGTTTCCTATCTTTCCCTATATGCATAACCTGTGTCTTTGAGCTGCTAATGGTCATTCCATAGTTCGTACAAGCCGCTTCTAAATCGCTAATGCTGTTTTGAAGCTCTTGTTCTGAGCCCCCAAACAATACTAGGTCATCCGCATATGCAAGAGCGGAGATAATGTTTCCCCCCAAAACTACGTTACCCCTCAGCTTAGCTGACTTGATCAGTTTGTCCATATAATATCCGCATATGCAAGAGCGGAGATAATGTTTCCCCCCAAAACTACGTTACCCCTCAGCTTAGCTGACTTGATCAGTTTGTCCATATAAATTATAAATAAAAGCGGTGATATTGTACAGCCCTGTCGAAGACCATTTCGCACTTCAAACCATTCACTCAATTCCCCATCTACTCTCACAGCCGCTTCACAATATCTATACAAGCTCTTAATTGCACTCAGCAGGGAACCATTCACACCATATTCACCCAACACCGACCAGAGCTTATCTCTAGGTATGCAATCATACGCTTTTTGCAAATCAACAAAACATACATACATATCCTTGTTTCTCTCATGGAACTTCTCTATTAGTTGTCTCATGCAAAAAATTTGATCTTGACATCCGCGCATCGGTCTGAATCCCGATTGGTTTTCATCCAAGAGCGATTCGACAATAGCTCTGGTACGTTTTTCTAAAATTGCACTATATACTTTTCCGACAATGCTCAATAAAGAAATTCCACGGTAGTTGTTACAATCCTTATTACTTCCTTTCTTATGGAGAGGAGAGATAACTGCACCACCCCATTCTTTCGGCACAACTGATGAATCCCACGCTAGATTGAACAACCGATGCAACCATCGAATCCCTACTGAACCACTGCAAATTAAATATTCGTTCCTAATCTCATCCACTCCTGCTGCTTTGCCCCAACTTAGTTTTCTAACCGCCAACTCTATCTCTCCTATGCTTATTTCTTCTTCTTCGACTTCATTCACACTTGCATTCGCGCTAACACTCAAATCTGTTCTATTATCAACATTCAGAAGTTCCTCAAAATATTCTCTCCAACGTTTCAACACATTCTTTCTACCAATCACTAACTCCCCTGCCTTATCTAATACAGCACCTGGCGCTTGATTCTTCCCACCGTTACGGATATTCTTAACCTTCGACCAGAAAACTTTATTCCTCTGTTGCCCTGCTTTTTCTAAATCTCTACCAAACTCCACCCATTCGCCCTCTTTCGCTACTCTCACCAACTCTTTCACTATCCTCTTCTGTTCCCTATACAATTCTAAATCCTCCTCAGTTCTACTTTGCATTTTTTTTAGCCATGTAAAAAATTCAAATCACTTTCTTTGTACCAAACCGATATTAATATTTTGATTGAATGTGAATTGAAAAATTTTTTTTTTCTTAAAGTTTTGTCAAACGACAAGTTTGTTTTTTTGCGTGACAATTCAAAGTGAATTCGATTGCAATGTAGAACAAAAATTTTATTTCTTCATGTGAAAACAGATTGAATTTGGTAAAGAAAAAAAATATATACAAAATGACATCAGAATTACCTTTTTACTATTTTTATCATGGTGACTGATCATGATGGACCATATGGCGCCAAAATTGACATAGGCAACATCGTTATTTTGAGTCCAAGACCTTTTTAACGGTCACATTTCCCGATCGGTACCTCACATTTGCCGATGGTCATCCATCATGTTCTACATGGTTTACCACGGTCATCTTGGCTATCCTGGTCAATCATAATGGCTTATCACTTTTTAACTCAGTCATCCAGGTCTACCATGATTTACCACGGTCATCATGGTCAACCATAATGGTTTACCATTATTTAAGACGGTCAACCTGGTCAGTCATAATGGCTTATCACTCTTTACCTCAATCATCCTGGTCAGCCATTATGGTTTCCCACGATTTAACACGGTCATCATGTTTTGCCATCATGGTTTGCTACGATTTAACTCGGTCATCATCAGGGCAACAGAAAATATTTATTTAAATAAAAAATATTTAAATACATATTTTGGCACTTTTTTGGCATAAATACATATTTTGCCATTTTTGGGAAATAAGTAAATATTTTAAGGGTTTTTGTGGGTTTTTCGGAATATTTCAAACTGTTTTTAAATACATGATTTGTCACGAAATATTGTTACATAATATGCATTGCATATTGTGTATTCGCAAGTTACACTCATATATATCAGCTCTGCTGCTAACACACTTGGTTTTACATAGAACAGCAGTAGCGCGAGCCTATGTATAACTTATACTCATATACATACACATACACGAACTCTATTGTTTTATTTACAATAGAGCGTTAGTGGCGAAACTCAGCGCGCTCGTTGTCCAGCGCATTTATGTGTGTATATGTAAAACTTATACATAGGCTCGTGCCACTGCTATTCTATGTAAAGCAGTTTGTCAACTGAGCTCTTGTACATAATCTCAGTCAACTGTGTACTCTGTTTGCTAAAACAATGTAAGGATAAATCGAAGTCAGTTGACGGTGTCCGTTCGTTTTCACACTTTGAATATCAATCTTGTTTCAAATTATTTTGTTCTGTGATTTGATCGGCCTATCAAAATGGGGAAAGTAAAAGAAACCCAAGCCGAATTTTTGAAAAGGATGGCGAATAAATATCCCGGTGAATTTCGTGCAGATAAAACAGTTCTCTTTTGTTTAATGTGTGACGAAGAAGTTATTGCAAATCAAAAATCGCAAGTTACGCAACATGTGGATACAAAGGGTCATAAAGATGCCAAGGTACGAAAAGGCAAAAACAATTCAAATCAAAAGCAAGTGCTGCTAACAACAATGAATTTGGGTGGTGACCGTGACGTAAATGAATTTGCGATGGATTTGGCAAAGGCATTCGTCGATACGAATACTCCAGTGCACACAATTCGTCACCCATCCATGGTCCGATTCCTGGAAAAACACACAAAATATAGTGTACCAAGTGACTTCACTTTGCGAAACAAGTGTATTCCCAAACTCTACGAAGGGAGCGTGAATAAAATGAAAGCAATAGCAGCAAACAATTATCTATGGGTGTCGATGGATGAAACAACGGATGCCGAAGAAAGATACGTTGTGAATTTCATATTTGGCGTGCTTGGTGTTGAATCAGAACGTGGTCGATCGTACTTGTTTACGTCAAAGGTTTTGGAAAAGGTCAACCACAACTCTATGGCCATATTTTTTGACGAATGCATAAATGATTTGAGTAAGTTCAAAGAAGAAAATTCAATCGAAAGGATATTTTATTTTTTTCATTTTGTTTCTCAGATGTGGCCAAAAGCAAAGTTTTATTGTGTTTGACTGACGCTGCAGCGTATATGATTGCCGCTATGAACTCAATTAGTGTGCTATACCCAAAAATGATTCATCTGACTTGCACGGCTCATGGACTACATCGAGTGGCTGAGTTTATTCGCGACGAGCACCCGAATGTAAACAAATTGATTTCGAACATCAAAAAAATTTTTACAAAGGTTCATTTTTTCGTTGTACTGTAATGTAAACAAAATTTCAAAAACAAATACTTATTTCAACGTTTTAATACAATCTCTCACACAGGCACCGTCTCGTAAACACAAATTTTTGTCGATGTTCCCAGACTTGAATCTTCCGCCTCAACCGATTGTTACCAGATGGGGCACGTGGCTTGAAGCAGCTGTCTATTTTGCTGACAATTTTGAAAACATCAAGCTGTTTTTAAGTCAACTGGATCCGAAAGAAGCCAAATCGATTAAAAAGGCCCAATCAGTGATTCAATTGCCGCGACTTAAAAGTGAACTAGCATTTATAAAATCCAACTTCACTTGTATAATTGCCAGCGTAAAAAAATTGCAAACAAATGGCCTTGCTCTCAATGTTGCTCTTCATGCATTTGAATCAGTTGGTGAAACGCTCGAATCGTTGCGCGGACGGCCAGAATTTAAACTAAAGTTTGATCAAGTGGTAGCTCGAAATAAGGGATTTCCAAAAATCAAGCAAATATCAAGCATTTTGAGTACTGGACAAGCCACAGAGCCAAGTGAATTTGTTGAGAGTCTTTCGCCAACTGAAATTAACGCATTCAAATTTGCTCCATTGACGTCATCAGATGTTGAACGGTCGTTTTCGAAATACAAAAATGTATTACGTGATAATCGACGCGCATTTTTATTTGAAAACCTCTCAAAGCATGTTGTGATTTTTTGTAACGACTTTAATTAATTCTAAGAAGAGAACAGTTTCATAAAACACATGAAAAACCCTTGATCTCATATCATTTTGATCGTAAATATTTTTTGAATATTTTTAAGTTATCGTACATATTTTGCTGTTTTTACGTGCATAAATAAATAAATATTTTGAAGTTTTATCGTACATATTTTCTGTTGCCCTGGTCATCATGGTTGGCCAGCGTGGTTGACCACAAATTAAAATGGTCAGCCATCATGGTTTATCATGTTTTAACATGGTCATTATGGTTGTTCTGTCATGATAAGAGTACAAAATACATGAAAACTAACATAAAAATCACTTCTTTTACTAATGTTAGGACGATGATAGACCATGATGACCGACCATGGTGCTTTTTATATATATAAATGGCGTTCGTTTGTGATGCGTATATCTCCGGCATTCAACAGAGTATTGAACAGTGGCAATACATGGATTGTATGTATATTTTCTCATCACGCTGACCATACAAGCAACGCGCACATAGAGTATAAGTTTGTATTGTTTCAAATTCCTATCAATTGAACACTGTTTGTGTGTATTTCTCTCGACCGTACATTCGTCCAAAGAAATTGCACGCAACGATTTAGCAGATAAATTTAGCAACTAAATTCATCAGCAAATAACAACAGAGCTATGCATTTGACATCAGAATCAATTCTGGTTTGCGCGCGCCATCTCATATCGAAGCTGTGAGTCAAATTCACAAAAATTTATAAAAAAATAAAATAAAAATATAAATAAAAGAAAAACAAAACAAATCAAATCAATACATGATTAATTCAAACCAAAAATAAAATTAGCACAAATAAATAATTAATAAAAACAATATTTATTTTGAAAAAAGAAATAAAATTAATTTCGTCATGTTCACATAAAGTCTACACATTTTTTTTGTTGTGAAAACTGGGAAAACTGTCTGTCAAACTGTCAAACCAAGCATCTGTCAAACACAGTGTTTACATTTTTCATATATATACATAACAATCATAACAATTAATTTGTTGTTGTTTTTTGTAAAAATGGTAAATAATCTAAATAATTTAAATTGTGAATTTCATTACATCGTTCAGTATTTTGACGTTAATATGGTTAATATGCTTAATATGGCTTGTGAGCTTGTGAGGTTATAAATAGAAAATAATGCAAATAATGTTGACATAATAACCATAATAACCATATTAAGCATATTAACCATATTAACGTCAAAATACTGAACGATGTAAAGAAATTCACAATTTAAATTATTTAGATTATTTACCATTTTTACAAAAAACAACAACAAATTAATTGTTATGATTGTTATGTATATATATGAAAAATGTAAACACTGTGTTTGACAGATGCTTGGTTTGACAGTTTGACAGACAGTTTTCCCAGTTTTCACAACAAAAAAAATGTGTAGACTTTATGTGAACATGACGAAATTAATTTTATTTCTTTTTTCAAAATAAATATTGTTTTTATTAATTATTTATTTGTGCTAATTTTATTTTTGGTTTGAATTAATCATGTATTGATTTGATTTGTTTTGTTTTTCGTTTATTTATATTTTTATTTTATTTTTTTATAAATTTTTGTGAATTTGACTCACAGCTTCGATATGAGATGGCGCATTACTGGGAGAGTTCACATCGATTAACATTGCCGTATATGGAACGCATTCCCCGGTTGGCAAATAATTATTCAGTAGATGAACTGGTCTGATCACAAATGAAATTATTTTTTTAAATGTGGCTACAAATAAACAGTCTATTGCAAATGACGGAATTCAGTTACTGAATATATCCAGAAACTGAATTCAGAAGATATGTATAACTGTGTGAGTGTGACGCACTGTAACGAAACCAGTGAACAGCGGCGAGTATGTTATTGTTAGAGCTCGCGTTGTATGTTCGTACGCGCGAATAGTCTTCGCTGTCCACTGGTTTCGTTTTCGTGCGTCACACTCACACAGTTATACATATCTTCTGAATTCAGTTTCTGGATATATTCAGTAACTGAATTCCGTCATTTGCAATAGACTGCAAATAAATACAGACTTTCGATACATTGTTGCAACAAATTTGTATATTGACAGTTAATGTCCATTTTTTGTGAAAGACTGAAACAAATGTGTCAATGAACAAAAATTGTTTGTTCTTTGGACTGAAAGTCAACATCAATAGATCGGAACTATACATGCGAATCTTGCAGGCAAATTAATTGTTGTTAAGAGACAAAAAGAGGAAAGCCAATACTTATTTCGCGTGGAATTGAGATTTAAAATATGTAATACAAACATTTACAAATTAAAACTCAGTTTAATAATTCATTTCATTAACGATTTCATTTTCGAATGCTGTATAATTTAAACGATTTATACAAATAAGGTAAAGTTCAAGATAAACAAAATGGTAATCGAAAAATCAAGCAAATTAATGCATACTTATGCAAAAGGAATGAAAAAAAACTAACAAAGAAAGTTCAAAATAAGAAATTGTATGCAAAACATCCATCAACCGAATATTTTGTGCATTTTAACATTTGTTGTTTCATATTCAGTCTGCTCTCATTTGATTTGTTTTATACGGGTGAATGTCTTCCTCTATCTAAATATTATCTTCTTCGGATGAAGTTTCTTCTTCTTGAGAATCATTGAAATCTTCAGGGTCTGAATCTAATTCAGGGATGTAATAATCATGGACATCGCCTTGAGCGCTTGTGCTCTGCTTAGGAGAAAAAACATAAAGAAATCGAACCACAACAAATTTAAATTTGTTTATGTTTTTTTTTACATAGACGTTGTTCCAATCGAGTCAAAATTCGTGTTGACGCGATTTGAATCATGTACACAGGCCACTTGGGTATTAGGGAACACAGCGAGGTCAATGAACCATCTTGTTCTACTGTTGGCAAACGAAGCAGCATGAAAAAGAAAGCTTTGAAGCGTATACATTCCAAAGAATTTGAAAATAATACTCATCTTCAAAAAGTCAAACGACAAGCAAGTGTTGCAGCTAATGTTGCTATCAACTCAATGTTTAAGAAATGTTGATTAAATTTAGTTTTTTTTTTTTTAAATTGTTAGTTATTTTGAACAATTTTTGTTTTGAGATGCATAAACCAAATCCATATATTCTAATCCGTTCATATTATTGTTTATTGTTTCATGACTTTTTTTTATTGAGAATTGGTATTTGAACACAACATTCATGACCCGAATATGTAAACAAATCAAAAATCAAGTAAACATATTATTTTTCAAACATATATTACATTAAATATTTTCTGATTCTTGAAAATAGAGACATGAAATAAAATTAAAAATAAATACTTAGATTGACATTGAATCAATTTAAATATTTAATTTAACATAGGAAAATGTTCTTAAATATGTTGAAAATAACATATTTAAACTACAATCATCACAGTTTATGACTGACTTTGAATCAGGTCTTCGAAAAGCCATCAAACAATGTTGTCCAGATTCACTAATGCACGGATGCTGGTATCATTATTGTGCAGCGATTCGACGTAAATTAATGACATTGCACATGTACAGAATAATTACAGATGAAAAAGATGGAATGAAAATATACCGAATGATGTTTAGCTTACCATTTTTGCCGCGCGAATCGATAGTAGATGGATTCAATTTCATACAAGCTCAAGCACGTGAGAATCAGCTTTTCAAAGGATTCAAACCGTTTTTTAAATATTTCAATGAGTTTTGGATTAATTTGGTTTGTAATCATGTTTTATATTCTTTTCAAAGCATTTATGAAATTTCTATAAATCAGTCTTTCATTTTCCATAAAAAAATGATATTTTTTACTGACGTTCGAGGCTTCACAGCTACATAAATAGCTTCTAATCAACAAATACTATTTATTTTTTTGCATAAAAAACAGAATAAAACATTCAATTTGTCTGTAGCAAACCTTACGCTACAAACTACATCGTCACTAGAAGCACTGAATGCAGTTCTAAATTGTTCTATTGTGAAACTTACACACTTCTTTCGATTCGTTGCTCGCCTAAAATTATACGAAGGCAAAAAATCAAATGAAATGGCTAACGCAGTGAAAGATAATTCTCAATTGAAATCTGAGCCCATACACGAAAAAGATAAAATACGAGAAAGAAAAATCAAGGAAATCACAGATATGTTCCAAAAAAGAAGAATTGATGTTCCCGATTTCTTGGAAGCTATGGCGTCTGATGAGAATCGTTGAACTGATTCTACAAATAATTTTCCTCTTTCAAGGCGATGTCCATGATTATTACATCCCTGAATTAGATTCAGACCCAATTTCAATGATTCTCAAGAAGATTTCAATGATTTTCAAGAAGAAGAAACTTCATCCGGAGAAGATAATATTTAGATAGAGGAAGACATTCACCCGTATAAAACAAATCAAATGAGAGCAAACTGAATATGAAACAACAAATGTTAAAATGCACAAAATATTCGGTTGATGGATGTTTTGCATACAATTTCTTATTTTGAACTTTCTTTGTTAGTTTTTTTTCATTCCTTTTGCATAAGTATGCATTAATTTGCTTGATTTTTCGATTACCATTTTGTTTATCTTGAACTTTACCTTATTTGTATAAATCGTTTAAATTATACAGCATTCGAAAATGAAATCGTTAATGAAATGAATTATTAAACTGAGTTTTAATTTGTAAATGTTTGTATTACATATTTTAAATCTCAATTCCACGCGAAATAAGTATTGGCTTTCCTCTTTTTGTCTCTTAACAACAATTAATTTGCCTGCAAGATTCGCATGTATAGTTCCGATCTATTGATGTTGATTTTCAGTCCAAAGAACAAACAATTTTTGTTCATTGACACATTTGTTTCAGTCTTTCACAAAAAATGGACAATAACTATTCATATACAAATTTGTTGCAACAATGTATCGAAAGTCTGTATTTATTCGTAGCCACATTTAAAAAAATAATTTCATTTGTGATATTTACAAATGTAGCGTTTCTGAAAATGTGATGAATGTTCTGGGATAAGTAAAAATTACATAAAAAGTGAATTGACTGAGTCACAAACAATATGAAAAATCTCAAATATTTTCAAATTAGTTTTAATAGAACATGTGTTTTTTTGCACATTTTACGATTATTCCATATTAATTTGTTAACTAAAAGGAATTCACAAAAAAAAGTTTCTTTTAACTGACCAAATATAGAAGAAAAATGTCAATTTCAAAATTGCGTCCGTCCTTGTCCGTCCGTGTCCGCTACGGAAATGTCCATGTCCGTGTCCGTCACTAAAAAACCCATGTCCGTGTCCGTCCGGGGACCAGGGTCTTGATATTTTTGTGTCCATCAGTTTCCGAATGTTTCTATGTCCGTCCGTGTCCGTGGACTAAAACCCAATGTCCGTCCGTCCGTCCGGGGAGTTATGTCCTTTACCCCGAAATTCGACATTTTTAAGAGCGAAAAAAATTGCGTTGTTGTATGAAACGTCACAAACAATGAACTGAATATTGTTGACAGATGACAGACGAAAAAAGCAAGACATCTGGGAAAGTTTAAAAATACTTCTAGCGACATCTGTGGCTCAATAGCTAAAAGTCTCATTTCATAGTTATATACCTGGTACGAGGACCTGTAGAAATAAACTCGATAAAAAAAAGAATGACTGGTCCAACGAAACGTGAAAAGCAATATGAAGTTGATTGCATATTAGCACATAAAATTAAAAACAACTAAACATATTTCTTGATTCGATGGAAAGGTTATGAAGAAAAAGATGATTCGTGGGTGCCTGAGGATAAGCTTTCTTGCCCAAATATTCTTGAACAATACAAAAAAAAACATGAATTTGAGTAAAAGTGTTCTTCCAATTAAAAAACATTCATCAAGAATATAATTATTTATCTTATGGATATTATCATAGTCATTCCACTCAGCAGTGTTCTTCGTGGGCTTGTTTATAAGCGGCTGCTTTTTTTAAGTTGCTTAAATAAGCCAGCTTATCAATACGGCTCTGACGCATCGATCAAAAATACGGCACAATACGCAGCGTGCCGTGTCTAATAACATGTATAATTGTACAACGTACACGCATACTCTGTGTTTCATGAGCGTATATTTGAATACCGTACCGCATTATTAATCCATGCATCAGAACCGTATTGACAAGCTGGCTTATGTAAGCTGCTTAAAAAAAGCAGCCGCTTATAAGCAAGCCCACGAAGAACACTGCCACTCAGTACCGGGATTAAAAAAAACACAATCAAGTGTATGAACAAATAAAAATAACCAAACATTTTTTTTTTCTGTACCATCAAGTTTCTATATACAGAATTGATTTTCAAAAATTAATGATATTTATTTGAAAAATAAAAATAAATAAAGAAAAAATATTATAATAATTTATTCAACATTGATGACATTGGAAATAGTTTTTAATGAACATGATTTTGTGTGATTGACTATTGAAATTGATGCACACTCATCAATAACATCATTACTTAGTTTAAGAATACTATCGTAGTGATTACGCATAGTATTTGGAACATTTTGTTTTATATTTTCTTCTTTCGACCACGGAATGCAAGTGTAATCACATTCTCGTACAGTGCATTGCTATACACTGTAAACCATTCCATACTATTGTTATGGTTTCGTGGAAACCATAAATAATTACACATTTTAAAACAAGAAAACAAGTTGCACTTAACAATTAATTTAATGTATCACTTCACTTGAAATATGAAATCGAATAAAATTCAACTCACGATGTAAACAATGAATCTGACAGCTATGAATGTGAATGTCAATGCAATGAAGTTGGCGAGTTAGGGCTATGAGTAAGAACATTCGAGCAAAAGCATAGACACGAACCAAAGACTATTCAGCATACATTAAGTAGAGCGCACATAAAACGATTAGCGCATGCATTAGACAAGAAAAACGTAATAAACCGTCAAATGCAAAAGAGTGACATTTCACCGGTCAGAATTAAACGTAAAGTTGATTGAATCCTTCTTCTTTGACGGACCACCAAGGCAAGTAGACGCAATTAATTGTGCTCCAAGCTATTAATTCAATCAACTAAACCACGTTTTTTGTTATCACCAAGTGAATACTCGTTGCATCAGCACATTTGCCAGCCAAAGATAAATTTTCGGATATTTCGAGTTATCAAAAGACAATACAGCGAAGGAAGAATTTCAAATCGTGTATGCTATTGCAGTCAATTGATTAGATTCGTGAATTTATCGCCAAGAAAGACAATTGTAAGTAATTTAAGAGTATTTTGCGATCGCATTAAGTAGGGTATTTGATTGAAAGATTAAACCGAAGCAATTAAAATAAATCGAAGAAGTATTTTATTTGTCATGTTTTACGCATTAATAAATAAGAGTCACGATTTTGTAAGTAAAAAGCGTGAACCATAACACTATAGACGCTGACATTTCGGATTAAAAGGCAGATTAGTACCATATTACTAAAACAAAGTTCAAAACTACTAGAATATTTGCATTCTACAATTTTTTAACGATATTTTTCCACGGGTGTAGTACAAATCAGTTTTTAACTTCCCGAATGCTAACGCCATCTTTAGATTTTTATCGGCATCTTTGCTAGGAATGCGACGACATTTGCACATAATTCCGTTTTCAATACAAACATTGAGATGGCATTAGCATTCGGGAGGTAAGAAAACTGCTTTGTACTACACCCGTGTATTTTTCAAATTTGAAATTTTGGTTAAAATGTTTCAGTATGCAAATATTCTAGTACTTTTGAACTTTGTTTTAGTAATATGGTACTAAATTGCTGCACACAAGAAAATAAGGTTATGTTAACTGTCAAACAAATTTGGTTATTCGAAATCATAACCCAAATTATGATTTCGAAAAATTTTTTGGTTAGGATTTTACAATTTTGAATGGTGAAAAATTTGGTATTTCGAAAAAAAATTACTTTGACAGCTGTCATAAAATTATTTCCATGTGTGTGTTTAATCCGAAATGTCAGCGTCTGTAGTACGGAATGGTTTACTGTGTACAGGTTTACCAAATGTTGTAACACATTACATTTAGCATTACAGGCAAAAGTAATGTTGGAGTAACGGCGGTAACGAAAGCAGTAACGAGTGGAAAAAAATGTTCAAATGGGTTACAGCATTTGGTAAACCTGTACATTGCTACAGTTGACTTCCCCATATTCATTGAATACTACAATATTTGCTTTAAATAAATCACTAATTGCTTGTAATGTCTCTGGCCCACCCCATGCGTCGTCTTTAGATAAGTAGTTATCAAGAAATTTTATTGAGTCTGCTTCAAAATCTTGAACTTTTGTTTTTTTTTCTCACCGTCACAGCGTTTTTCATATATGCAACCATATAATTCTCGCTCAAATTTCTTGACGCTTGCTCCTATGTAGGCCACAACCTCTTTTCGTAAATCTGATACTTTCTGTGTTAGTTCTTTCGAATCAATTTTCAAGTGATAATGCTGATGGATAGTGGCAGCAAAAAGACAATTGCCATTAGTTTTGGGGATTCGGCATACTTCTATCGCTGAAAATATTCCTTCAGTTAGTTGAATTTCGCATATAGCACTTTCCTCTCCATTTTGGAATGTTTTATTGATTATTTGGATATTATGAAATTGCAGTTGAGCACATAGATTATTGAATTTAATATTAAATTCATCATTTGAAACAGTTTTTGCTGGTTGAATTTCCAATATAATCAATGATGTATCTTCCAGCTTATTATTGATACCTGTATTTGAAAAAATTTGCAAATTTATAGTTCTTTCGATCAATATGTTTTTTTATAGTTACATACTTTCTTCAGTTACGATGTCTTCATAGGAACTGTTCATCAATTGGTCATCATGTGGTGAAACTGATTTATTGCAATTCTTTTCCAATTTTCCCTCATCCTGGATGATTTCCGATATATCGTCATCAAAATCACTTTGATTTTGTGTTTGGTCTGATTTATTTTGATCGTAAATCACTTCATTCGTTACATTGTCATCAAAATTATTTCCTTTTTCTTTTTCTTTTTCTGTTTGATTTGAATCTTTTGTGACCGGATGTTGATTATGTAAATGATGGCTTGCAAAATTTGAAAGACACCAACTTTTACCATTCCAATATTGTGCATAGAACTCCTGTCGCCTTTTCTTTCATTTTTCCATTCTCGATATCTAAATCACATAAAACACATCGGACCCGACCATTTATCACACCATTTTCATTTTTTATTACAGCCATATCCTTTTTGAAACGCGAAATAACATTTTGACCGTATGGATGCAATAATTCCAAAACTCCATTGTAGAGTTTCTCATGTAGCTCTTCATCAATATTTTCCTGATAGTCATGATTGTCACTATTATCAGTTCCTTTAATTCTATCTATTTCCCTCCCTTCTCTCTTTCGAACAGAGAAAATATACGATGCATATGGAAAACGCATCTGAATGCTATGATCGATCAGATGCAACTGAAAGTAGTAGTATTGTTTCATATGTGATATATTTTGTTGTCGATTGTGGTGTGAGTGACATCAAACCAATACATATAAAGTATAGAGTAGGCTGAAAGAAAAAAAGAGAGCACTGTACATACTGTGCATGTACTATGCTCTCTCTCTCTTTTTTCTTTTCTAAACTGATCATCAACCGTTACTAATACGGCAACGGACTTGCTTACCATGTATTTTGTTGTTGGAATCAAAGTGAGTGTGCCGTTCATAGTAAAAAAACTACCAAGCTTTTTCAAATGTAAACAATAGATCAAAAATGCGTCAAGTCTTTTTTCGATACAATAAACGAGAAACTTAATTCGAATGAAATAATCAAGTAAGCATTTTTAAATTGTTTCGAATATATTTCAATCAAAAGCATTTCAATTTCAATATAAAGCAAAACTAAAATAAAATGATGTCTAAGTCAATAATTTTAAAATCAATTTCTTGTGGTTGTGAAATGTGTGAACAAAAAGGAAAAATTATAAACATAAATTTAACTTTGGATTCGAATATTGATGTTGATGATGATAAAATCACAGTATTTTTTTCTGTATTTTTATGTATTTATTTTTTAAATATTTAATTTTTATTCTATATAATCTTTTTAGTCACTTGATAGGATTGACAAATCAACATCAACATCAGAAATTAATGTATTTGTTTTTTTTATTTTATTCTTTTTTCTCAAATAATTTATAAATAATGTTTTTTATTTTCTTCAGAAATCAAACATTCAAAGATGTGAGTTAATCAACAATGACCAATCAACAAGCGTCATTGCAAATGAAATGATACAATCATCTTCATATTTATCAACATTTATTAATCGATTTATAAAATGGATATATTCAAATCGAAACATTATTGAAATGTTTGATTTCTGAATACGATCAAGCACAGCAAGCAATGGCTGAGGCCGTACCAAAAATTGATGAACGTCTAATTCAGCTGGGTGCTTCTCTAAATGATCCGTTAAGCAACCATGACTCGCAGGTCTTACAAGATTTGCAATTAGAAGAAGGTAAGCCGATGCATTTACCAAGCAGGATAACACACCTGTCCTGCCAAAATACAACGGTTCATTTGATAAATGGTCCGAATTTGAAAAAGCATATGCAGAGTTCATTGCAAGCGAAGCGTTCACCAATGAACAAAAGGCAGAAGCAATAAAGCAAGCATGTGAAGGCGATGCAACAGCAATTGTCAATGCAAGCGACGGTTCTCATGAAGATATGTTTAAGAAATTAAAAGATACATATGGTACTGCATACGCACAATTGCACTACTGGTTTATTAAGTATCAAAGCATTCCACCATGTGAATCAGGCAAAGCAAGCGAGCTAACGACCTTCTTAAAAAGAGCCGATAAATGTGTTAAAGCATTATCAATTGAAAACATGGCACAAATCCTCCCGGTCATAATGGCAACAAATAAGCTAGATTGTCACACGCTAAGTAATTGGGAAGCCAAGCTCAAAGCATCGAGCCCAATTGGGACCAATTTAAAGATTTTTTAAGCAAAGAAATCCAGTTTCGCATGCAGACCGAAACACGTTTAAAGGTACAACGTATAAACATTAGACTGGTGCAAAATGTACCGGTGTGCTCGGAACTTTGCTCCCAACCCCTAGATTTTTTTCTCGAGGTCTAAAATACTCATGTGTAAATTTTTAGCTCGATTGGACAACGTTTAGGTGTGGCGCAAACAGCTCAAAGTCTTACCTTTTGAATTAATGCAATTTCATGGGTTTTTATCCAATTTTTCACCAAAATGTGCTATAAAACTGACAAAAATTCATATGGTATCTAAGAAACAGTTGAAGATATGGCCAAAATACATAAATTTGATAAGAAACCGACTACTTTTACCCACGTTGAGTCACCCAAAAAAACATTTTTTTCAACAAAAATGCGAAATAAACGCCAAAAATCATCGCAAAATGAGCATTACTGATCCAATTCTCCAGCAGGAATACATTCAGGTAAATATTTTTTTTGGGCACCACATTCATTGTGCCACGATTTGTGGCCCAAATAACATCGGTTTAATAAAAAAAAATGATTAAAAACGCAGATTTCTTCTTTTCTTCTCGAATTGGCGGAAGCATCACTATCATTATTTCTCTTTTTTTTGTTATAGGATTTTTTTCTTTTTTTTGTTCATACGTTGTACCTTTAAACGTGTTTCGGTCTGCATGCGAAACTGGATTTCTTTGCTTAAGAAATCTTTAAATTGGTCCCAATTGGGCTCGATGCTTTGAGCTTGGCTTCCCAATTGCTTAGCGTGTGACAATCTAGCTTATTTGTTGCCATTATGACCGGGAGGATTTGTGCCATGTTTTCAATTGATAATGCTTTAACACATTTATCGGCTCTTTTTAAGAAGGTCGTTAGCTTGCTTGCTTTGCCTGATTCACATGGTGGAATGCTTTGATACTTAATAAACCAGTAGTGCAACTGTGCGTATGCAGTACCATATGTATCCTTTAACTTCTTAAACATATCTTCATGTGAACCGTCGCTTGCATTGACAATTGCTGTTGCATCGCCTTCACATGCTTGTTTTATTGCTTCTGCCTTTTGTTCATTGGTGAACGCTTCGCTTGCAATGAACTCTGCATATGCTTTTTCAAATTCGGACCATTTATCAAATGAACCGTTGTATTTTGGCAGGACAGGTGTGTTATCCTGCTTGGTAAATGCATCGGCTTACCTTCTTCTAATTGCAAATCTTGTAAGACCTGCGAGTCATGGTTGCTTAACGGATCATTTAGAGAAGCACCCAGCTGAATTAGACGTTCATCAATTTTTGGTACGGCCTCAGCCATTGCTTGTTGTGCTTGATCGTATTCACCTTCATTTTCTGCATCGAAATCAAACGTATTTGGTACTTGAAATACTTTAGTTGCGACACATTTAATGCTGTAAATTCCTCTTCTGTCTTGCCCAGGAGACGTTGGCATGTTAAAATCAGCTTTTTTGCATTTAAATTACGAAAAGTAATTGCATCTTTTATTTTGGCTGGAATGATTTCAGCCACTTGCTTTTCGTCGTCGCTCATTTTGCTTTGTTTTTTTTTCCGTGAGAGTTCTGCTTGAACTGTCACGAGAGTCTCGATTTATTTGCTTGTCTACGAGAAAATTGCTTTGATTTGTGATGAACTTGCTTTAAGTGTTTTTTATTTGCATAGCACTTGGCAAATTTACTAAATATTTTTTCCTTTTTATGAAAAAATTGCTTATTTTTGCTTTTAGAAAGATTGTTTCTTTGCTTTCGCTTTTTAACGTAATTTAAACACGTGTAGACGCGCACAATTTTTCAATCGAAGTGAACGTTGCTTGTTCTCAATTTGCTTTGTTCAGACATGCACGACAGTTGTTTTTTTTTTTTTTTTTTTAACTGAATAAACACAAACGGTTTACTGCTATCGATGCTCAAATGCCTTGTTCTGCTTTTGCTCGCATACAGCTTTGCTTGTTACTGTTATTTTGCTTTTTGCTGACACAAACAAAAAATTTTCCGTTCCACACTCAGTTTGCATTAATATGAGCGCGTTGCTTTACGAAAATTGCATTAATTTTTCTAATTTGCCAAGATGTACTGTTACTTGGTTTCTTTATGCGAGCTCCGTCAAATTTGCATTAAACAAAATCTTTGTTCATTTTGCTTATGAAACAATTGCGTTGAATTTTGCTTTAAATCTATCTCTTTCTCTTTTTTTTACGGTTGTCTTCAAAAACACGTGCCGATCGAAGAAATCTTAAAAATTCAGTCTTGATTTTGTCGACGACAATTTCATGCTTGTTGTGTGTTTTTTTTTTTTGCTTTTTTCGCTATTCACTTTGTTGTCATGCTTCTACATTCACTTTCGTTTATTCGATACACAGTGAACACTTTGCGTTGTAACACATTTGCTTAGTCAGCATTTTTTTTATATTATTTTTTTTCGATTCACTAAATTTGCTTGCCATTCGCTGCTTTGCTTATACATACAATGCGATCACAAAATTTCACCGGTTTCTGCTTTTTCTTTGAATTTAACGAAAATGACGAGAAAAAATTCTCAAAGCTGTGTTTTCACAAATTTAATTGCATATCTAAAATCCGAAGGACCATGTTTCGGTTAGCTATATTGTGGAGATTAAATGTTTGTACTAAGTTGGATCAACAAAGATCCATCAGAGCTAAAAGCATTTGTCGCAAACAGAATAAGCAAAATTCAAGAGCGAACGAAGCAATACAAATGGAAGCACATACGATTAGCCAACAATCCTGCAGATCTGATAAGCAGAGGTATGCGGATGCAAGATTTCTTAAAAAGTACTCTATGGCTAGAAGGGCCAGGATGGCTAACAAAAAAGGAAACAGAGTGGCCAGCGCCAAGAGTGGCCAGACAAGTTGATAATGTAATAACAGATGAAATCAAAAAAGAATGCAAACTAAAAGCACCAAGCATGATAGTCCACAATATATTTTCTGGATCGGACTGCACCAATCTATACGACAAATTTAATGATTGGGACAAGATAATCAACATTACAGCATACGTGCTGAGAGTGGCTCGTATTTCAAAGAAAAGCATAAGCAATATGAACAAATTCATATCAGCAAAAGAACGCGAAAAAGCAATCGAATTTTGAATAAAATTTGAGCAAAAAAAGGCATACAGAAAAGAAATCGCATGCATTAATATGGGTGAACTACTCCCTAGCAAAAGCGAAATAATCCCACTAAAACCAATTTTAGACAAAAATGGAATTTTGAGAGTAGGTGGAAGATTAGACAAGGCAAATATCGCCTATGAAAAAAGACACCAATATATCATACCACACAAATCAAGACTGTCATTTCTGATTTTAAACTATGCACATGTTATGACGGCGCATGGGGGAGCACAGCCAATGATGCAATTCATTAGAAAAAAGTTTTGGATTCCAAAGCAAAGATTTGAAGCAAAAGCATTCCTATCAACATGCACCATATGCACCAAAATGGCACAAGCAAATGCAAAACAAATAATGGCGGAGCTGCCTGAAATCAGACTGAGACCGGCACCACCATTTCAACACGTTGGTGTAGATATGGCTGGACCATACAACATGCGTGTAACGCAAAAAATTAATGCAAACACTAGAGCACGAATGCTACCAGACATGAAAGGCTGGATAGCAGTGTTCGTCTGCCTTGTAACACGAGCAGTGCACTTAGAGGCAGTTGAAGGTCTATCTACTGATGATTTTCTGATCGCATATACGAAATTCACAGGCAGAAGAGGCGAACCAGAACAAGTTTACAGCGACAACGGAACAAATTTCGTTGGAGCGAACCATGAGCCTGAAAAAGCAATACAAACATGGAAAGATGATAAAATGCAACGCCATGTGCATATTAGAGGCACACAATGGAACTTTATCACTCCTTCAGCACCGCATGAAGGCGGAATATGGGAAGCAGCTGTCAAGCAAATGAAGTACAACTTGAAGCGCATAATAGGTGTGCAAAAGTACTCCTTTCAAGGCGTCTCAACCTTATTGTTTGGTGTCGAAGCATGTCTAAATTCAAGACCAATATGCAAAATGTCTGATGATCCGGATGACATACAGCCTCTCACGCCAGCGTATTTGCTTACACATTGCGTTATAGTATAAACATTATGTAGAAGTGATTTTATGATTGTTCGTTCACGAAAGAGATCCTGCTTTTAATTTATACAACATTTGTAATCTTCAAAGTCAATTTTTTTCTCCAAAACATTTTTTTTTTCACGCCTTTTCCTTTTTTCTTGGTTTTTTTATGTTGTGCTGTAATGGCATACATTTTCGATCTCAAACCACTTTTTTATTGTGTTGTTTAATCCCATATGGATTATTTTCGGGAAAATTATTTGTATCAAAATGATCCTTATGATCGCATATGAATGAATATATATCATGACATTTGAATTCATATCAAAGCGAATCAGTATCAGTATATTGAATTTGACAGTTATCATGATGAAAGTGCTTCATAATGAAATCATAATGGAATTCATACATCTTGCATTTCGAAATTTCCAATATGCCAACAATCATAGGTTTTGATATGTGTGTGTTTAAACGTTTCAATTCACATGCAACCAAATTTTCATTGAATATTACATTACGCTTGAAGTTTGGTTTAGCTACATGAACTTCAAGTCCATAACGCGCCTCCCACTTTCCAACTAACTTTATGTCAGCGCGATTTCGTACATTTTCCATTGTTTTTTCATATGCTGCATTATTTAGCATAACTTTTTAACCATTTGGATTGTTTGAACTTTAGTATTTTATGTATTTTTTTAAGTTTTAATCTATTTTGCATTTTTTGTTAATTTCAACATTCGATAATGGATTACATAATTATTCTTATCATAAAATTTGTCAGATGACAGCTGTCAGATGCTGTGTGAACGAATTTGTGCAATAATGTGTGGTTTATATACATGAATTGAAGTCTCAATAGATTCATCAAGAACAAAAATCATTAAAATTTTTGAAATAAAATGAATTATTTGAAGCAAAAAAAAATATAAAAAATTTTATCATTATTGAAATTGAATATTATATCAATTGTAATTTTTTTGAAAATTTGTTCCATAGAATCAATTGAAATCAGTACAATGTTTTCATCGGTTATTGTCACTAATACACATACAGATGACAAAACACAAACATAAATCCATATTTTTTCTTATGTGTGTCGTCATAAAAATAGCGCACAAAAGTAATCCCGAATTACTTTTCGGGATAACATTAATTCAATTAAAATAGAGTGCTTTTTTTAATCACTTTCGGGATTAATGCCGGACTCTGTCTGTAGTATTTAATATTGTCAATGCAAATGCGATACATTTTTGACAAAAATATTCAAGTCCAAAGTCTATTAAAATTGATCTCACCTCTGTGAATTCAAGTAAGTATGCAATTGCAATGAATGGAATCGATTTATTTACAACATTGAAAATTGAAACGTGATCGAGTGAGTAAAATGCGCGCACACAATTGAAAATGCATAAGCATTCAATTTTTATCCAATATAGCTACATTTGTCATCAAGCAAACAGCTCATTCACACATTTGCATGGACATATAATTGAATGAGCATCTAGACAATTTTAATTTCTCCAAACAACTCATCTCCCATTGATCTTTAGGAGATTAGCCAGCACAAATAGGCTAATTCGTCATAAATAGCCAATTTCATTATATTTTCCCCACTTAACTGCTGCACACCATTTGTATGGTGTACGGATATTTACAAAAATATTAGTTAAACATATTGATATCGAAAAGAGAAAAATAAAGAAAGAAAGAAAAATAAAATTGATTGACAAACATTGAATGAAATACAAAATGAAATGCATTTTTAACATAAAATAATAAATACATCCAAACGACCTTTACTCGGGAAAAACTCGAATAATTCTTGTTCTCTCTAAACATACATCCTTCATTCACACACAGGAAATGAGGTTATGGTTTGACAATGCAAATTGTTGAGTTTTGTAGAAACTCAGTTTTGGCAACACTGTGACCATTTGTATGAAAAATTCATGTATGAAACAATTTGCACTGTCAAACCATAATCTCATTTCCTGTGTGTACACTGTACATTGTACAGTGTACAATCACCAAAATATGCAAATACCTCTACTGCAATAAACGACCTTTTCCCTCATAAAACCTATTCGATACGAAAAATTTAAAGAAAAATAAAATAAAATTGCGCGTATTTTATGAATACATGAAGCACCAGAAGCTTTAAATCGATACCGTTGGTTTTGTTTGAAGATTAACAAATCGTTGTTAAAATCAAACATGAATCTTTCTGTAAGTTGTTTGTTGACATTGTTGTCGTTTAAATATGCTGCAGATATTTCTGCAAAACCAAGTTCGACCCGTAATTCACGACCAAAAACTAGCTCGGATGGTGAAAGCAATTGCGACACAAAGTTATTGTTGTCGCACAATTCTTTGTGCGAATTCTCATTCACACAAGCATTTTGGCAAACTATACAACCTGAAAAATGTTGTGGTCTATCACAGTTTGCCGAAATGTGCTCATCCGAGTTGCAATTAAAGCAGGATCTATTATTCGTTCGAACACAAAAAATATTGAAATATTAATTTTCCTTTATTTCGTTTTTTTTGCATTGAATGAAAACGAATACAAAGCCAACACAATACACAGTATCACAAATACGTTTTGTTCGTTTTGCCTTTAATTTAGCCGAATTAACGGATTAAATGAATCGGTTCTGGCCATACATGCATGACGAAAACTATACATAGACACGCTTTGGTTTCACTGCTTTGGTTTCACACAGTATATTAAAAATAAACCAAAGACACATGTATAGTTTTCGTCATTTAAGTGTGTAAAATGTAAGCATCGTATGAGATGTTCTCGAGATTGTGGCGCTTTCAATCTTAAGTTGTGAATGCTTGTAAATGTGAACGTAATAAAGGAAAAATTCATTCCGAATAAAAAGGCATTGTTTTTCGAAAAATATTATAATGAAATACAAAAAGAAAGGACGAAAAAATAAAAAACCCAACAATTTAGAAAGGGTAAGTATGATTTTCGTAAGTATGGCGATTTAAATTGAATTTAAAGCAAAACATTCCATTTTTTTCACAAGTTACATCTAGGGGATTCAACTCTCACAAATGCGTACATTTTTACGAATTTTTCATGAATTAGCGAATGTTTACGAATGCATTTGCTTCAATAATAAATTCGTAAACCTTCGATAATACTGTGCAAATGTCCATAAGCGCATTCGCAAAATTTTTGAAAAATTCGTAAAAATGTACGCATTCGTGAGAGTTAAATCCCCCTAGAGTTACATCAACTTCGTCTTTCCATCGCATCTTTTTTGGGTAATATACAGAGCAACATAAAATATTTACGTAAATAAAAAATATTTAAATAAATATTTCGGACGTTTTGCGTTTTAAATAAATATTTTTCAATTTTTATTTTTTCGTAAATATTTGGCCATGAAGACCGTTTTTTTTTGTGCCAAAATTGAACAAATTAGCGGTTTTTTGTATTAAAAATAGTTAAATAAGCCAATTGAGAAATTTAAAATTATGAAATTATATTTATGTAAACGTAAACAAAATAAGAAAATGAATGGATCTCGATTTAATTTGCACACTGCGACGATCGTGTTATTGTTTTCTACACAAAGAAAACGGATGCCCTTGTGCGCAGCTCACAGAGTGTTTTTCAATTCACAGAGTAGCCACAGATTAAGGCGTATTTGAAGTGTGTGTATGAGAGAGAATGTCCACAGACATACTAACTTGTTTTTCGTTCTCTCTCTTACACACACTTCGTATACGCACTACTCTGTAGAAATTCTGTGGCTACTCTGTGAATCGGAAAAAACTCTGTGAGCTGTGTACATGGGTACTAGATTGACCATTTCATATGAAATATTTTTTTTATTCAAATGTTGAGCAACATTACTTGCGTTTCAACATTTCTAAACAGAAGACATTGTCAATTTAGTATTCATCTTCACTGTGTACATTTAAAGCTAAATACAAATTTGGCATTGTTTCGATCGAGCGTCAATATCAGACATGTTCATGTACTGAATAAATATCTGCTGATAAATTTAGCAACTAAATTTATCTGCTAAATCAGATATTAAAATTGCATTAAAATCGTATATATTTAAATCCTCTCAGTATTTTTAAACTCAGTGTTTCTAACTTTATTCCCCACTCTCTCATTCTACTTTTAATCAATAACAATCTTCATCTATAAAAATGAATGTTTGTAGGTTTACATAAAATGTATAAAAAGGTACCGTTTTCATATAATTTCGGTACCGTTTTCAATGAATTTAAATTCGATTGATTGCAATCATGCATGAGAATCAGAAGATTGTAGTTAGCATTGTTAATGCTTATAAGCACGGAGCCACTTTGCAAAATATTCAACCTAATTTCAGGTGATTTATTGAGTAGGCAATTTATTTCAAATAGTGTTTTATTTGCAGAAGATTTTGTTGAATTTACTAATAAATCGTTCACCAAATACGATGCGGATGCCCATCGGCAATTGTTAAAAATGAAAAATATTCGATTTGTTAACGATAAATATTTTTCAAAATCAAAATTATCTTAGCATATGAATCAAGGTGTCAATATTCCATAATATTTGTGTTCATTCATTTCCGTTCAAATTCAAATCAAGTTTTCTTTTTAAAAATATTGTTTAATCAAGTTAGCTGTTATTTTCATTTCAATTACAACCAAAAACTGACAATTTTAATTTAGTTGGCATTTTTTTTATTGTGTCACATTTTTTCATCATTTAACACACAGATTTGTGCTTGTAAACACGTCATATTTCGTTGCGCAGTCCAAAATGGAAAATTTATTTATTGATAGTGATTTTGAACCTGGAATGTGTTTTTTAGTTGAAGCATTAACTGATTGTATTGAAAAGAACATTTTTGGATTTATTCGAAAGGAAAATGAAGATTTCACAGTGTTTTTTTGTTTTCTTGGATTGAACAAAGAAGCTGTACGTTTGAAGCGCAAAAGCGATGAATACTTGAGTAATGTTTCTAAGAAAATTCGTGTACTGAATGTGTTAATGGAGAATTTATTTGTCGCTGATGATCAACCATCAAAATCGAATTCAGAAATTCGATGGGATAATTAACTGCCTGATTGTCATCCATTGCTGTGTCAATTGATTTATACTTTGTTGGTTCGTCTGGAAGTTTTAATTGAATTTGTTGATTGAGATGATTTACATTATCATTTTTCGGTGCCAGTATTGCTCGTTCGCAAAGCCATTCATGGTTTCTGTAATTTTTTGCAATGTCAGGAAATACATTTTTGATTAAATCTGCTATTGATTTTAGCAGTTGACAAAACTTTTTTGGGAAAGTTATCTCATTCGTTTCAGGGATTATTGGAAGTTGCCCATTTCCTATTCTTAAAAGTTGTTCTGAAAATATTTTTGCAATTTAATCATTTAGTCTGTACACTCGCATGTTAGTTGTTAAATTTATCTTTTTAACATATTTCCATAATTTTGACGCTTTGAGGCATGCATTGAGCTCATCCATCGGGGTTTCTCTTGAAATGACTGGCAGAGTTTGGCGAAAATCTACTGCTAATAAAATTAGCGCTTTTCCCATTAGTTGGTCATTCTCTCTTAGGTCTTTCAAAGTACGATCAAGAGCTTCAAGTCCTTTTTTATGGGCCATCGTGCATTCGTCTCATACAATTATTTCGCAAGCTTTGAGAACTGTAGCCATGCCTGATTTTTTACCAATATTGCAAGTCGGTGCTTCATCTTGATGTATATTTAAAGGTAATTTGAAAGCCGAGTGTGCTGTTCGCCCTCCATCAAGTAAAGTAGCAGCAATTCCCGACGATGCTACAGCAAGTGCTATTTCTTTTTTTTGCTCTGATTTCTGCCAGTATTAAATTCAGTAGAAATGTTTTTCCTGTTCCTCCTGGTGCATCAAGGAAAATTATTCCACCATTTTTGTTTGTTATTTGCTGCATTATAAAATTGTATGCTGTTCTTTGGTCACCAATTATTAACTGTTTTTGAGATTCAACGAAAGCTTGTAAATGAGCAGTGTCATATTGCTTTTCACGTTGTAGATCTTTGTCATACAATGTACTCCTATCTCTCTTTGGTGTTGGCAATCCTAGGCTGGAAAGTTCCTTATTGTTAATGGAAATACATCGGTCTTCAATCATAATTAACACTTCATTGAAAATCTCATCTGTAAAAGGCATGTCCATATTGTTACTGCTTATTCTCAGCTGTCGAAGAATGTCTTCACTTAGACTTTCCTTGTGAATTTTCCAAAGGTTTTTTTGGGTCAGAGGGAGCGCAAGTTGTTAAAATGATTGCAAATAAATTCCGTATTTGATGTGGAATACATGTAAATGCTGCTTCTGTTAGTGCATTGTTCCAGTGTTCATCGTTTTCCAATAAACCGAGTTTCAAGCACGCTTCTCTATATGTTTCAAATACTTCACTGTCAATGGTTCGTAATGATTCAAACGATGTTGGACCTCTAATATTGTGAAGTAGTATTCTTAAATAGAAGCATTCGGCATTGTTGGGATGGACAGTGTACACGCGTCCTAATATATCTGCATAATGAATCCCTGTGTGAATAAACTCATTTTAAAACATGTTTAAAATATGAAATTGGATGTATGAATACCTCCATATTCAGGGTATATGGCACCTTGTTTTCGTCTGAAAAACTGTTTCTTCGATATATTCCATGTATAGAATTTGGGAACTTCATAATACAATAGAGTTCTGGCAAATCCATCTCTTTCGCATAGCTGGAAAAATGCTGTTAATGTTTTATTTTGCGGTTGTCCAGCTTTTTCTTTTGCGTTTTCATTTGTAAAATATACTCTTTGTCCATTTTCCAAATGAACTGCAAGGTGAACCACAGCTAGATGTCGCTCATGGATATTAAAACCAAGAATTCTCCAGACAGCTTCATTGCTGCTAATATATCGACCCATTTGAAATTGAGAAATTTCGTCGATTGGTGCATTTTGATCAGAAAGACCAAAAACTGCCATGTCACTGCCTTTGTTGATATGAGCCTTAAACGTTTTCGAAAGCAATGGATTATATGGTACTATCCATCTATTATCAATTGTTACATCAACATTTCGTACTTTAATCGTGGTGCTAATTCCTCCATCACTGGGTTTTCGTCGCCTATACTGTGGGTAGCCGTCACCTCCTGTTTGAGTATCTTTGATTAATTCTCGTGGATATCGTTTGGTGCATTTCTTTTCTTTTATACATGGTGAAGTCATATTAATGGTGCTACACGGTCCGTGTACCATATTCTTTTTCACAATTTCAAAAAAGTCTGGATCTTCTTCTGGATCAGGTAATTCTGCTGATATGATATCATCTATCTGATGTGGCATAATTTTATTCTTCAGCCAAATTAAAATATGTGCGTGTGGTAAGCCGCGCTTTTGCCACTCAATTGAATACATCCAACAGTTTGTTTCTCCGAAAAAATGATCGATGAATTTCAGAGACGCGTTGTAGATCAGAATTTCGTTTGTCACGTCTATTAAATTCTATGCCAACCATAACAATTGAAACTTCGTCTGTTGCTGGAGCATTGAAGCGTCTTTCATGTTCTCCTGATGGCGTCTTGTCTGCTCTATTCACAATTCGATAATCATTTGATGGCATTTGTTCCAGAGCATATTTGAATATCTTAATCAAATGGTTGTGTTCATGAAGAAAACATTGTAAGTTTGAAATAACTTCTCGCCTCGTATTTCGGTTTATGCTACAACCTCGATTGATCTCATTTTCTGAATTGCCCATGAAGTAAATTTGTAAAAATTATGATTCATATTCAGGTGAAGGAAGCAGCGATCCAATCCGATGATAGATTTGCCCTTGAACTTTGAAAGTTGGCATGAAACCTTTATCATAAACGATTTTAGTAGCACCAAACGATGTCATTTGAAACGATAAATTGTATTTTCGTATATTCTGAAGAAAGTGATTTGAAAGGGGCGTAGTTCCTGACAAATATGACTTGAGCGGTTCAAGTGGCTCACTTAAATACGGTAGATTCACTTTTCCATTAGAGCAGCACATTCCAGCCGATTCGTTGCGAAATCTCAAAGAATGACAGTGCATACAAAAAACAATCAAAATTGAACTTTATCAATCAACTGAATAGTAAGACGGTATGCCTTCAAGTGAATTTTTGATTATAATATTTTTTAAGTCGCCTGTTTATTTAAATTCATAGGTTCGCGACTTGACGATTGACTTTGTCCTCAGCACAAATTCAGCGTTCCGTATTGTGGAAAATGAAAATTTTTGTGATTTAATTTCATACGTTTCCTATGGACAAGCAAGTTTACCATCAGCAAAAACATTATTATCAGACTTAAATGACAAATTTGAATATACGAAAAAACAATTGATCGAACTTATTGATGAAACAAATTATGTTTGTTTGACCGCTGATTTATGGTCAAATAAATGCAGAGCATATATTAATATGATGAAGCACTCTCATATTTTTTCGGATTATTGACACGGCAATCGATAGAGAGGGCGCTTTCTAATGGAAATTTATACGTGAATCTGACAGCATCCTCTCGAGCCATATTCGCTAACTGACAATGTTTCATACTTGGGGCATATTACTCTTGCGAATTTTTTCCGAATTCGCGAATTTACGAACAACTTTTCGAATTAATAAGTGAATTCACGAATTATCTTGCGAATTCAGGAATTCGCAAATTAATTCGAATTTTTTCATAAAGCAAGCTGTCGTCCATACAAGTTATTTGTTTATTTTCAATATTGTGTTTTGTTTTATGATAAATTCAAATAAAAATAAAATGGTACCGTGAATAAATATTTGTTGTTTGAAATTGAAAATAAATAAAACTGTATTCATTTTAATTTCAGGAGAAATTTTTTGATGAGTTACGGCACTTTTTAAATGAAGAGGTTCCATTCGACATCAAAGCAATTTTAATAAATAGTTCATTTGACACCGAAATCTCCTTACTTGGCATAAACAATGATATTATTAATGAAATTGAACAATTTGCAAATGAAATGTTTACAAAATTTGCAATCGCCATGATACTGTATGACGTTGTTATGCATTCACAAATTCGTACCAATTCGTGCGAATTTTCATTATGTATTACAATACGCGTCAAAGCGAATTCATGCGAATTACGGATTTTTTATGCGAATTATACGAATTTATGCGTATTTTCAATGCATTTGCGAATAGTAATATTCCCCTAGGTTTCATATCATTGGCATATATGGGTGTAACTATTCATTTATTTGACAATGACTTGAACAAACTCTCTTATTTGCTGGAATTTTATAGAATGCGAGGTCGGCATACACATTCAGCCATTAAGGAATTTCTTATAGAAATAATCAAAGAGTTTAACATTAAATAAAATAAAATCACACATATTGTAACAGATGGTGCTTCAAATTTCCGTAAAGCATTTGAATTCAATCCACAAAGTTCATCTCCACAATGTAGTGAAATCGATTGTGAAGAAAATGGTATTACTGAAGATTTCGAAATTCACATTTATGAACTGTTTGATACTGATGACAATGCTATTTATGCTCCAATGGATACTGTTTATGAAGTTATACATCTTGAAGATGGTTATGATAATTTTGTAATTTATTGTAAAATGTGATTTACAATTCTACAATTTATTGTAAAATGTGATTTACAATTGTAAGATTATTTGTAAATTGCGATGAACCACTATCATTGTATATTAACAAATTATTAAACATAAATTTAACTAATAAAAGAAAACATATTCCAAATTATGTGAAATTTTATTTTAAGGCATCGTTTTATTCATTAATAATTGGGAAACAATGTCATTGTTTCATCAATTATGAAATGTATAAATAGATTATAATCTAAGAATGTTTTAAATACAAAAACCTGAACAAAATTTTTATCATCTAATTTTTTATGTATACATTTCATAATTGATGAAACAATGAAATTGTTTCCTAATTATTAATGAATAAAACGATGCCTTAAAATAAAATTTCACATAATTTGGAATATGTTTTCTTTTATTAGTTAAATTTATTTCAATCAGATGAAAATATTTGTATGTTTAATAATTTGTTAATATACAATGATAGTGGTTCATCGCAATTTACAAATAATCTTACAATTCTATTGAGTAGATCGAAAGGAGAGTATGTTTTTGTTCAGTTATAGCTGAATACACAGCTGAACAAAAACATACTCTCCTTTCGATCTACTCAATAGAATTGTAAATCACATTTTACAATAAATTGTAGAATTGTAAATCAATTTTACAATTTACAATTTACAATTTACAATTTACAATTTACAATTTACAATTTACAATTTACAATTTACAATGAATGGTGCAATAGGCCCCAGATGTTGTAACGTTTTAAATTCGGCCATCAATAAATTAAAATGATTTTGGAAATTATGTCATCTTTCATCTGTTGTGGATGAAATTGTTGAAGAGATTTGTAGGCGGAATTTCCCACGACCTACGGCTAAAAGATGGAATTCACTATTTGATTCAATTCATATTGCTGAGAATAACAAACTTAATATAAATAAAGCAATCAACAAAATCAATAAGGAAGTTAGTAACAATATCAACAAATACAAAAATGTTTTGAGACTTGAAAAAATCGATTCAATCGAATGGAGAATATTAAAGGATTATACAACATGTATGCAACCGATTGCCATGACCCTTGACATATTACAAGGTGATCAACGATCATGTCAGGGCTACATTTTGCCTGTCTCAATATGGAATAAAAGCGGCGTTCCGAGAAATTTAGAAGAAGGATTCGCATGTGACTATGGAAAAATTATATACAAAATTATTGATCAATGCATAGACACTCGATTTAAACCCATAATGAAAATTTCCAATGACAACAAGGAGCTCATTATTTCAGCTGTTATTCATCCAAATTTCAAATCAACGTGGCTTCAAAATGAATTTGAGACAGAAATTGCTCAAAATTTATTAATAAATACGTGTGTTGAAAACACGAGTTCAAACAATCAAAATTGCCAAGAAAATCAAATATCTGCTATTCCGAAAAGGAACAACTCAAAGGAAAAAACATTTTTCAAACATTTAATATCAACTGAAAATCAGAGACGTAATTCTACCGATAATTCGGTTGCGTTTGACGTGTGGAAATATATTCTGCAACCACTTGATGATGTGAATAAACACACATTCAATGGAATGACATCACTTGAGGACATTTTTCGTCGTTACAACACAACCTTATCATCCAGTGCACCAGTTGAGATGGTTTTTTCCAAAGCTCTAATCATTTTCACGGCACGTAGAAATAGGTTATCAGACAGCAATTTTGAAAAGGCATTATTCGTTCATCACAATTTGAAGCACTTCATGGCACGCGAATAAACAATGATGTTAAGAATCCTAAACATTCTAAACATGAATAATGAAATTAATTGTATGCTTTATTCTACACACAGAGAAAACATATTGATGAAAAATCAACGATATGTTGATTTGAAGCTCAAAATCAACCAGAGTTGATTTAAAACTGCGAATGTTTGATACTTTGAAATCAACATTCTCAATTTGAAATCAACCATAGTTGATTTAGAGCTTCAAATCAACATATCGTTGATTTTTGATCAACATGTTTTCTGTGTGTGTAACTATAAATTTTTTACTTGGATTTTTAGTTTGTGAAGAAATGTGGTATCAAGCTATTACTGAAACAAGCCATGGAGTGGATATTAATTTCCGTTTTGAAGCACAAAAATTAATGTAGTTTACTGCTTTTAATGTAGCTTATTGCTGTTAAAAACTTCAACACATACAGTGTTCATATGTACACTACCCGCAGAATGTTTGGACTCAATGCATGTTTATCATACAAATTGACATTTTTTGTTGCTCAAAAAGTATATGAAGATGTAATTTTTTTCTCGCAATTTCTTCAGAAGGATTTTAGGTCAAAATAAAAGCTTCATTTTCTTCTCAGAATAGAAATCTGTATCGTGATTCCTTTATGGACTTTTTCGGCCATGTGCGTGGAAATGCCAAAAAATGACCATTTTTATATGTAAATTGAATCGGGCATTTTTCTGGCCTTTGAAAATCCGTAAAGGAATCACGATACAGATTTCTATTCTGAGAAGAAAATGAAGCTTTTAGTTTGACCTAAAATCCTTCTGAAGAAATTGCGAGAAAAAAATTACATCTTCATATACTTTTGGAGCAACAAAAAATGTCAATTTGTATGAAAAACATGCATTGAGTCCAAACTTTCTGCGGTTAGTGTATTTGTATAAATTTCCGCGAAATAACTTTCATCGGTGACAATTGTTCGTAATTCAACAATATTTGTTCCCCTCTAAAGAAACGAAAATATGTGAATGTTTTAGACGGCGGATGGACTTTTAACCGCGTGTCTTTAGACCGCGCATGATTTTTCTAGTCGCGGGCAAAATTCATTGGATAAAAGAAATTACACCGCTTACTAATAAAATTTTGGATGCACGATCAAAATTCATTCTTGAAATAAAAAAAAACCGAATTTTGAAAATGCAATTAGACCGTGCGGACAGAAATCATTTTGGAATTGCGGCCTTTTTTCATTTCATGAATGAATTTTGACCGCCACATTCAATTCAATTAAATTCAAAAATGAAAATGGCAATAATTCATTTTGGAAAAAATAAAAATTCCGACCGCTACATCGTGTTACAATATCTTACAAACCATCCGCCACATTGGCATTATATGTCACACACATAACTGAAATTCAAAATTTAATGATAACAAACAATTTGGTTTGAAAACATTTAATGCATTGCAATTTTAATTTTTCACAAATAATAATGCATGAGATACGTAAAAAAGTCAAGTGAATGTTTTATTTAAATAAATTTGAACGGGACCGTTGCAAAATGGACACTTTAATATTGGCCTGTATTCTTCTTCCATATTTCTTTGTAAAAATTTGCTCAATTTTTCATCGTGGGTTTTGACCCAGATTGCCCAGCAATCGGAACAAACTTTCAAATGACCACATAATAAAATGGTCACCTGGTTTATTTTGTCAAGACAAACACAGCACCGCATTAATCTCAACACATTTTCAGAGTTAGATGGCTGAGTTTGTGATGATGATTCTTCATCGTCCTCATCAATATCGGAATGATCATTTTCAGGCCTAGCAATGTCCACGCTGTCGAAATTATCTAAATTGTGAGTTACTCGTGAGTCAATTTGAAACGCCATTCGATTTATGAAAATGGCCCCATTTATTTTGTTTTTTTCAACCTCTTCACTGGCTTGAAGGATTTTTGCAGTACGATCCTGAAAATCATTACAAATGAGAATTTCCATTTTATAAACTATATACTACAAGAAAAAACTGGAATCATCGTTGAAATCTAATCCTTCTTCATTTTGGAAATTTGTCAACTCGAAACGAACTAGTGATTACTTACCGAGGTTATTACACTATGGTGCAAACTCGTCAATGGATGTAAATGTTCAAAGCTCAATGTTTGCTGAATTCTTTGCCGAGAATTTTTCATCAGACTTATCTGGTCAATCTTCACCATTCGTTGCACCAAATTTGAGTCAAAATGGAAAATTTTTATTGGATGAATATTTTGTATTCGATCAACTAGTGAAAATTAGGACAAACACCAATGCTGGTCCCGATGGTACCCATCCCCTTATATTGAAAAATTGTTCGTCCGTTTTATATGAGCCACTCACACTTATATTCAATGAATCTCTTCAAACTGGCGTATTTCCAAGTGCTTGGAAACGATATTGTGTTCGACCGATTTTCAAAAAAGGCGATAAATCGGACAAAAGGAATTATAGATGCATAGGTGTTCATTTCCACCTTACTCGTCTTGTATCTGGCAGAATATCTTCGCATCAACATGGTTTCATGAAACATCGTTCAACAACAACAAATTTGATGGAATTTCTGCATTACTCCATTGCTGGTTTGAATGCTTCAAATCGAGTGGATGTATTGTATCTTGACTTCAGTAAGGCATTTGACAGAGTTAATCACGGTATTCTTCTTTGTAAATTAACTGAATTATCGATTCCTGTAAATATAATCATGTGGTTAAAATCATATCTTTCAAATCGCCAACAATATGTTAAACTGGGAGACGCTGAATCTTTTGATTTCACTGTAAACTCGGGTGTCCCGCAAGGTAGCCATATTGGTCCAACGCTTTTTTTACTATTCATTAATGACCTGCCATGTGTAACATCAAACGATGTATTTTTATCAATGTTCGCCGATGATGTACGAATAGCTAACATAGTGAATAACGACGCAGATGGTTTTCAACTTCAATCTTCGATCAACTCATCAGAAAGGACTGGTGTGAAATGAATGATTTACATCTGAATCTCGATAAATGTTCAGTCTTATCGATTCACCGTGGAAGGGTACAACCTAAACCAATCTATTGCTATGGTGATTACTGTTTTGTAACTTCTACTGAACAGCGAGATTTGGGTGTGTTGTTCAATGATAAGTTGAATTTTAATACACTCGCTGATTTGATCATCTCTAAAGCCAGCTCTACACTCGATTTTGTGAAACGTTTTTAACGGGTCATAGACGATCAAATCACACGGAAAGCAATTTATTCGGCATTTGTTCAATCTAGTCTCGATTATGCTAGTACTGTATGGCTAAACATTTCTTCAACTAAATCTGATTTGATCGAAAGAATTCAACGTCAATTTTCAATGTATGCGCTCCGTGAATATCCAAATATATCAAATAATTATCAAATTTCGTCCTATGATAATCGCCTGGAATCGTTGAATATGACTAGACTTAGTCGTCGCAGAATTAATTTCGCGTTAATATTCACGTATGACCTATTAAGTGATAGAATTCATTGTCCATTTGTAAAAAGTTTGTTTTATATTAATCCTAATCCACGTAATTTTCGTAATGCTGAACTTTTTAAAATTTCAAATAATAATTTAAGTAGAAATACATATGCTCCCATTACGCTTATTTGTAAATATGCTAATATTATTAAAACGTTGTTTATTGAATCTACCAATAGAAATGAATTTAAAAAAAAACTATTTGATTTTCCTAACAATATGTTTGATATACGTTAATTTTTAATGATCTCAATGTACTAAATTATATTCAGCCAGTTATTGGCGGTGAAATAAATAAATAAATAAATAAAATAAAAAAGAATATAATCATTTAATAAAATGAAAGTCGTAACATTTTTTGTTTTAAAACAAAATAAAAAAAAAATTATTCGATATGCACGCTTCTTTGGAGGAGCAGTAGAACAACCACTCTTTATGAGTAAATCATATTCCCTTGACTTTGAAAATTCGTAATCCAATAAATACGAAACAAATTTGAAGAAATGGCCATGTTTCATCAATCTTTCTACCAAAACAACATTCTGGGCTTCGAGCGATCCAGTGGTCCTTGTAGTTAGTTTAAAAACCGAAATGTTTTCCGGGCCCTCCTGCATATTTAATGCGACAAAATTAATGAATATTTCCCAAATGAATAACCAAGAAAAATTACCTTTTTTATCCATTGGTTTTCGAAGTATTTCAAAAAAGGTTTGCAAACCTTTTCATCTACTACTTGTGATTCGACCATTTGGAAGCTATGAATGATTTCTGAGGCCGGAAGTAATGGCAATGATAACAATTTGTAATAAGCGTTTCGAATGTTGGAATTGGTTTTAATCGCATTCATAAAATTGAAAATTGAGTTGCTTTTCTCTTTGCCGCCTGGCAAAAATGAAACCAGCACGTATTAGTTTTAATGTTGGGGTGAACAAATCGATTAGCATTTCTCATTGCAAGTTCGAAATCCGTCATGATAGATACTCCATTCAATGGGAACATTTGTTACAATGTTTGGAAAAAATATATATAACATTTTTCGCTTTTTCGCGACATTAGTACGTAAATGAATGGAATTGCCTTATGAAAATGAGAGAGAGAAAAAGAAAAAAAATGAAATGAAATGATAAAGAGAAAGAGAAAAAAAAAAATGAAATGAAATAAGAGAGAGATAGAGAAAAAAAAATTACCTGATCACAAAACCCGATGTATACTATCAATAATTGATAGAATTGTACCAAAGGACAAATTTTGAATGTTGCATCCATAAGCAGTGTTCGGTAAAGATACAGATACAATACAAGATACCAGATAAGATAGTATCTATATCTTATCTGTATCTGGGGCAAAAGTATCTTATCTTATCTAGATACTAAAATAACTTATCTTTTCGATACTTTCCAAATTTTCGTAACATTTTTTTTAAACATTATTGACAAAAATTGTATATTTTTGTTTTTTTCAATGAAATCAACTTCTGATTTGTGTCAGCTAGAAGCTAAATCAATCACACACAAAAATCAGTTTATAAGCTATATTCACAGATGTCGTGCACAGAAAAAAAATTTATGCACTATTCACAACCGTACGTTGTAATTGTCAAAATTCCAACATTTTTTGTATGGAGGTTGTGAATACTCCGTTTTTTTCCAACCATTGTGAATTACAACATTTGTTGGACAATTCACAACCTTCATACAGAAAAAGTTTGGAATTTTGGCAATTACAACGTACGGTTGTGAATAGTGCATAATTTTTTTTTCTGTGTGTGGTAAATGCTCTTATTAGACATTACCATAGTATCTAAATTGTCTAACACAAAATGCTATAGAAACAGTCAATATGAAGTTGCATAAAGCTCTGTTTCTATAGCATTATGTGTTAGACAATTTGGACACTATGGTAATGTCTAATAAGAGCGTTTACCACATCTTTGAATATAGCTTATAAATTGAGTTTTTTGTGTGATCCATCAAAATACAATGATTCGAGTATGATCAATATCGCTCAAAAAATAAATAAAGACAGGAAAATATTGATTTCATTTAGGTAGATTGTTTTGACAAGAATCACTTTTAGAATCACGTCTATTATTTTTGCATGGAAAATGAATTTCATATGTTTTGTAGTATCTGCAAAATATCTTAATTTTTTTCAGATTTTATCTTATCTTTTGGAATTTTTCATATAAGATACGGTATCTTATCTAGATACTTTTTTTTAAATTTTGAAATATCTTATCTTATCTAAAAACTCAGATAAGTATCTTTACCGAACACTGTCCATAAGATAGTAACAGTGATCTTCTGGAATATTGTTGCGAATATTTTCCATTATGTGATCAGAAGCAAAATAGGAATACGAAAAGGTCTTCGCATTCATAAGACCCTTTGTAAAAGTACCATTTGAAATATTGTACTGTGTCATTTTTATATGCCTCGATCACTTCATGAAAATTAGTAGGTGGTTTGGGAATTTTGCTATTTCTGATGCGCAAAAAATTTCGACGATGTTTGTTAGAATTGAGCTCAGAAGATTGATCCCTTTAAATCAAAGAAACATAAAGAAATAAGATTGCAATTATATTTTTAAATTTCTTTTCTTTCTATACATACTTTTTTACTGCTTCGTCGAAAATTTTTTGAGTGCAAAATTAGTCTATCGCGACGTTTTCATTGTATCATTTCGTATTCACATGGAGGACCGGTTCTATTCTACCGTGAATCATTGGAACTTGAATCACTTGCAGAAACAATTACATCTGCTTCGGAAACCGATTCACTTTCAAATGTTTCTGCTTCCGAAATCGATTGAACATCACTCGCAGTAATTTCGTCAGAAATCGTTTGCAATTCACTTTCAACTGTTTCTGCTTCCAAAAACGATTGAGTATCACTTAGAGACATTGTATCTGCTTGAGAAATCGATTGTAATTCAGTTTCAATTGATGGAAAAATTGATTCATTTGTTTGTGAACGAGTTTCAATCGATTGCAATTCACTTTGAACTGATGCAAAAATCGCTTCATTTGTTTGTGATCCACTTTCAACCGATTGTAATTCACTTTCAATTGATTGAAAAATCATTTCATTTGTTTGTAATTCATTTTCACTTGTTTCCGTTTGTGACAATGTCATTTGTTGGATTTCAGCCATTTTTATATATAAAAATTTTGTCACGCACACGATCCGAACAGCTCAAGGAATGAAAACTAAATGAATTCTATAACACTGACTTTCGTTTTGCATCACATAAAAACAATTTCGTATGCGATTCGATAACATTGACTTTCATTTGTGTGTCATTACACAACATCGATTTTCTTAGCATGTTCATGCATAAACCAATTCTCAGTAAACATAACCCTTAGAATAAACAATTCAACTCACACAATTTTGGCGCAAACCAATGGAAAATAGAAGAGATTTTTTTTATCGAACAAAATGATGCAATAAAACAATATAATGAATATATTTATTAACCTTATATCAGATTTATATTTTTTAGTTAGGCTATAGCGCTATCCAATCAGAAATCAGCTTTGATTGCATCTTTATATATTTGAATTAAGACGCCATATTGACGCTACTTCAAATCAGTCAGTTGCAATCTAATAGTCGATGAATAAAGTCATTCGCTTTGAAAAGCTAAAAAGAAAAAATTAAATTAAAATAAATAAATAGAAAATTAAAAAAAAAAAAAATAAAATTAAAAAAAATAAATAAATTAAAAAAAAAAAAAACAATTAAAAAAACATGTCTGGACGACACGGATCGGGAGTCAGTCGGCTTGGTGTTGATTACTTCGTAGCCATGCACGGACATCCAGATATTCGTCGGCGTGAAGTTGATCAATACGTACGTGGTCGAGTGGATTCAGGCCACATCAACAAACAATCCAACGACCAAGCATTGCTAGTGTTACGCCATTTCCATCTACAAGCCACTCCATGGCAAATAAATTCCGTTAAAGGATTTATTCGTCGAGCGATGGGTCGCAGAGGCCCACCAGTTGTTTGTAAGTATTTCAATGCACTTTCGGTACCTGACTTACGCTACAGCGCTATAGCGTAGCGTAGTGATAGCGCTATAGCGTAGCGTAGTCATAGCGCTATAGCGTAGCGTAGTGATAGCGCTATAGCGCTACAGCGCTTGAGTTACGCTACAGCGCTATAGCGCTATAACTACGCTACGCTATAGCGCTGTAGCGTAAGTCAGCACTGTAGTGCTAAAAAAAGTTCAAAATGTTTAATATTTTATAAACAGTTTTTCACATTGTTCAAGAATTAAAAACAAAAAAAACAAAAAAATGTCTATTAAAACCAGATTTTTTGTGTTCGTTAGATTCATCTATCATTGGTTTCAATTATATTACAATGAATATAATGATAAATTCAATGAATGTGTTGCTATTGATTACGATCCTCGAAGTGGAATATTCACAAAACCATGTAAAAAGTACACATTCAATTATAATCAGTTATGTGACATGCATTGGAAACAAAAAAATATTTCATGTGATATGTATCATTTCATGCGTTATCGTGATAATAAATCAGCACATATTCCGCTTCATATTATAGAAATAGTAGAACTGAGTGCACGAAAACAATTTTGCCAACGATTCTCCATTGAAAGTAATTGTGGACATTCAAAATGATTTAATTAATTAGAAATGTTGAGTAGTTATGATTATGATGAGTTATCGGCTGAAGAAGAAGAACGCATAAGAGTAAATGACTTAAAAAATGAAATAAACTTTGATCGAGTATGTGTACAGTCTCCGGAATTACAAATACCCGAGTCTACATTTGAAAATAATGTTGAAAAATAAGAGCGCTAGTGCCAATCAAACAATGTTGAAAACAAACCTATAACGATTGTATGTAGTGAGAGCGGTACGCAATGCTTTTTGCACATATAGCTGTTTTGCTTATTCACATCTTCATTGAAGCTGCCACACGAATACACACAAACACGTATTGTCATATTCGATGCAAGATATTCAGACCTAAACACATGCGCTTACTTAAATAAATGCGCAATACGCTTGTATTCAGTTTTATTTCAATGCAATGTTTTGACAGAAGGAATGAGAATAATAATATGAATGTAAATGTAAACACATATAGAAACGTCAAATTTAGATTAATTCAGGGCTCATTTTTCATTTCCGATTTGACACCGAAACAAATTATCAGTTCTCATTAGTAAAAAAAACAATGAATACATATATGTTTTTTATATGATAAAAATTTCAAGTGAGTATTTTTCAGGGCTACATTTTATTTTTTTGTTTCTTTGAAACACAAGAACAGAAAAAAAACTATATTAATAACGGATTGTATGGCCCTCATGTTCAATGACTAATTCGCATCTGTTGCGTATTGATCGGTATAAATTGCGGAAATATTCTGAAAATAATTACAAGAATAAATTTGATTAAATTATTTGTAATATTTTTTGGATTTTTACAAAAATATTTACGCTCATCAGCATTTAAAGCGTTCCAACGCTCTACAACGACAGCGTTCAAATTTTCCTCTGTCCTCGGATGAATTTTTGGCCATCCAAATTCCATTTTGGCCCAAACATTCTCGATGGGATTGAGATCAGGGCTTTTTGGAGGCCAATCCATTAAATCAAAATTCTGGCGTGATAAAAATGCCATCGATGCTGCAGACGAGTGCATAGGTGCATTGTCCTGCATAAAAATGCGTGCTGCTCCATTGTCTTCGAACCGATTCATCATTGGGACGACATGTGATCTAAGAATCCTCATATACTTGTCCGAATTAAAGGGTCCTTCAATTCGCACAAGTGGTGTCATCGGACCTTCATATCCAATGGCACCCCAATAATTGTTCGTAATGTGTCCACTTCGATCATTCTCATTCAAATAATCAGGTTCGTATCGAGTATTGTCTGGCCGATAACATTTGGTGCGCCGCGAAACATCAGTGGAAAAGCATTTCTCGTCACTGAATATGATGGATTCGAGTTTATTATCGTCCCATTCTTCGAGGAGCATCTGGCAGAATGCAACACGATTAATTCGATGTTCTTCAGTGAGACGTAGTTCGTTGGCAGCAGTTCTACATCTCAAACCGTGACGACGAAAAAGCGATGAAATAGTTTTTTCATCCACACCAAATTCACGAGCAAAGCTAACAGCAGTCAAAAATGGATCTGCAGTAATGCGTTCGATAATGCTCTCTTCTTGTTCATCGCTTAAAACACGCGGTTGACCCGGCTGTGGACGCTTATTCAGGATGCCCTCCTCCTCATACCTTTTCCACCAAAATCTGGCCGTTTTTTCCTGAATGTCCACCAATATCGAAATAACAATGTATTTTGATATCAAAATAAATGTTGGAATGTCTCACATTTTGCAAAGATATTTATAATATTGAACTTACGTTACATCCGCACTGAGCGGCAATCTCTGACCAGGATAATGAGCTAAATTCTCTCATTGAAATAATTTTGGATTTTATTTCAATCGACAAGTGTCGTCCAACCATTTTTTTTCCAAATATATCAGACCGAATATAAATAATGATTGTAAATCGAACGATTTCGAATTTGAATATGACATTTTGACATTTATAAGTTAGAAAAAATGAAAAGAGTGACAGATGAAATTTGTGCGTTCAAGAAATCCAAAAAATCAAAAAAAAAAGTATAAGTTACCAAAAAAAAAAAAAAAAAAAATCATTTCAATAAAATGAGCCCTGAAAAAATTCGTTCATTCATAATAATTCACATATGATAACACATATGATTTCACATACATATGTAAACAAAGGGAAATTTCAAATGTCAACCAATACAAACATTGTAGTGTGGTTACGACAACTAATCGCACGCATACATACAAACAAACAAGTATTGTCGTACTGAAAGAAAAATAATCAAACAACGTCGGTGCCTGTGTGAGTATCATTGAGTAGTTCGAAGTAATGAAACAAACAAGAAAAAAAAGAGACGCATACATGTAAACAATTAGAGCCCTGTTTGAAATATGTGTGAAACTATAAAACGGCTGTTTATGTATTAGTGTCACACTAACAGTGTGCCACTCAAACGTATTAACGTGAATGTAAATAAGATGAAAAGAGACACGCGTACGCGCATATAAACAAACGAGAGTATTTTTCGTTTCTCGCAATCGCAAGCAATTTATTTCTCATGTTATAGATAACTTTGTAGAGTGAGCGGTGGAACTATATTGGTTGAACGCAGTATTACCAACCAAATGTAGACTCGGGTATTTGTAATTCCGGAGACTGTACATGCATTGAAGAATGTTAAAATGTCATTTGAAATATCATCAAGAATAAATTATAATGCTTATGATGATGATGATCATTGTTGGGATGATTTTTGGGATGATTGGGATGAAAAATATAAAAAAAAAAAATGTGAATCAATGTGACAAACTCTTGAACAACGAATACCTATACGAGAATTATTTTAATCGTGCAAAAAAATCAGAATTGAATTACATGAATTTATTTTTAAAGTAAAGAAAAAAAAATATGGTGATGAAATATAACTGAAAAAAATAATCGAAAATAAAAAAAAATTGAAATTGTAATAAACGATTCTCTAATAATAATTATCATATATATATATATATATATTAACCATTTTCTATATTGTACTCAAAAAAAAAATATCATAAATTTGTAAAGCCTTATGGTTATTTCACATATACTAATGACATGAAAAAAAAAATTCTTCATTTTTCTTTGTATATTAAAGTTGTTGATTCAATTTTTTTTTCATTTTAAAAGCTTAGTTAGTTTTTTTTTTTTCTTTGAATGCATGGACTATAGATTTTTGTTTTACGAGGTCCGTTGCCATATCAGTTACGCTTGATGATAAGTTAGAAAAGAAAAAGAAAGAGAGCGTAGTATATGTACAGTACGTACAGTGCATTGATAAACTACTTTATTTCATAATTTTTTATTTTCTTAAATTTGATAGAATTTGATAGTAGAATTTTACATAGGATTCCAAATATCGTCAGAATCATTGGTAGATGTTATTTTTTCTGTTGTTGTTGTAATGGTTTTTATCGTTGTTGTTGTTATTGTTTTACAATCACAATTACAATCAAAATCTTTTTGTTGAACAAACAAGAGAATAAAACCAACATTAACAATCACAACCAATATTAAACTGATTAGATTTTGATGAAACCATTTTATAATTCGATTAACATGAATTGATTGAGATAATGTTGAAAATGATTCATCATGATTTTCATCGATCCTTGCTATTGAATCATTCTACTTCAATTCGCTTATTTTACATCTTGTTGATGTTGGTTCATTTAATACCATTGATTGAGATGATGTTGAACATAATTCATTATCATGATTTTCATCGATCCTTGCTTTTGAATCATTCACGTTTAATTCGCTTATTTCACACCTTGTTGATGTTGGTTCATTTAATACCATCACTTGTGTTTCACATATTTTATATGTATTACATGTGTCACATGAAAATGTTAAATTAACATCAATTTGTTTTGTTGACATCTTTTTAAAAATATTTCAAATGAAATAAGTTAAATATTTATAAATCTTTTTTATCTATAATCTTACAATTTCTACCCACGAAAATCTATAAATCACACAAAAATTTGGAAAATCGTCTATTAACAATTTTGTAAAAAAAAAATAAAATGCTTACTTTTTCTTTCTTCAGTTTACAATGAAAAAAAATCATTTGAAAATTGAATAGATTAAATTCAATGTATACTATTTTTTTCTCTTGAAACACTTTTGCACATGTTTTTGATCTTTTGTTTACATTTTGAAAGCTTAGTAGCTTTTTCTACTTTCAATGCATGAATCCACAACAAAATACATGACAACGAGGTCCGTTGCCGTATTAGTAACGGTTGATGTAGCTCACAAGTAAACATACCGAAGTGACGGAAAATTTTTTAAAAATCAACCATACAGCTATTTTTGAAATGCCAAAAAAATAATTCGGGCAAAATTTTGGGGGCCGAGTCCAAGGGGTTTCGATGCCAGGCATCCTGTAAAGGGCGGAAAACTGGGTTTTCATCAAATTTTAACTTCTAAATGGTTAGAAATTTCACTTCGGTGTCTTCGGCAAAGTTGTAGATCTAATCGAGATTAGAAATTTTTCCGAACACACCACCCCTAAAATGGCACCCTTTACGATCATAGGATCAGCTTAAAACTTTTCAATTTTGAGGGTTGCTCCACCCATGAAGGGTAGCATTTTGCGGGTGGTGTGTTCGGAAATGTTTCTAATCTCGATTAGATCTACAACTTTGCCGAAGACACCGAAGTGAAATTTCTAACAATTTAGAAGTTAAAATTTGATGAAAACCCAGTTTTCCGCCCTTTACAGGATGCCTGGCATCGAAACCCCTTGGACTCGGCCCCCAAAATTTTGCCCGAATTATTTTTTTGGCATTTCAAAAATAGCTGTATGGTTGATTTTTAAAAAATTTTCCGTCACTTCGGTATGTTTACTTGTCAGTGTGAGAGATCACATCATGTGTACAGTATGTACTGTGCTCTCTTTTTTTTTCTTTTATTCTACTCTATACTTTATATGTATTGGTTTGATGTCACTCACACCACAATCGACAACAAAAAAACTGCTGGTGCATATATCACATATGAAACAATACTGCTTTCAGTTGCATCTGATTGATCATAGCATTCAGATGCGTTTTCCATATGCATCGTATATTTTCTCTTTTCGAAAGAGAGAAAGGAGGGAAATAGATAGAATCATTCGAATGTATATTAAAACAATAGTACACTCAGAACGATTACAACAACAAAATACATGACAACGAGGTCCGTTGCCATATTAGTCTCGGTTGATGTAGCCCATATGTATGCTATGTATGCTCCTCCTTTATGTGTGTATGTGTGAATATGTGTTCACACATACACTATATGTGTATACGTGTACACTAATACTTAAAAATGACCCTTAAACCGCCATATATAAACTACTCATTGGATCATAAGTGCATATCGATGATATATCGGAAACGGAGACACTCTTATCAATGGTTGTAATTTTTAACTTGGGTTTCAATTCAACTCTATTTAAAGACTTAAGTTGTGACACTGAATATTTCAATTTCAATTGACATAAACAGATATTCGCCGCCTGTAAAAAATCTCGGCCTAATAACAAGGGGATGGACAGAAGGTCATCCGGAATTACATAGAGTGTACACTTAAAACTACGATTCTTAAGTTTAACAATGCTCTCAATTTTCCCAAAACACAGAAGTCGTATGTTCCCTATGCCTCGGCACCCAGTATCTGACAAATGGCCACTTACATTGCACTTCGCGTTAGACTTCCTGATGAAGCTCTTCGGACTACCGGAATCAAGAAGAGATAAACAATTCATAAATGCACTGTGCTTTTGTTCATTGACTTTGAATGCAACACTTACCATCTGTATTTCAGTCACATTTTCCACTAACACATCGTCGTCATTCTGAGTGACAGCAGCGACAGTACGTCCGGAAGCGGCAGTTGATCGTCGGTTGGGGCAATCCCGATACACATCTTGACTAGAATTGCATTTGAAGCACGATCCAGCAGGGCGTTGTGGCTGAGGACACTGACCGCTAAAATGTCCGTATCTCGAACAATTATAACATCTAACCGGAGGATCGACCCCTGGAACGGAAGCAGGTTGTCGAACTGATGGCACACTACCACTGGCACTTGGTCGATTCACTTGACGATTAACAGAAGTACGTCCCAATTGACCAGCGGTTCGCATAGCAGTCGAATGATTTACCATCGGAAGCGTGACTGTCCGAAGTTGATGTCGTTCCAATCGTGCAATGCGGCTCCCCCTAGCCAGCCCGACAAAGTGTTGCGATTTTGTTTCTGAATACATCGATATTTTGTGCTAAATTTGTGCTTTTTTGTGCTCCAAAAATTAGAATTTGTGCTCCAACGGTTCAAATTTTACAGCAGAGTGATTTATTTGCCGATTTTGGGGATTTTTGAGTAAAAAGCCTATTACGAATTTTGAAATTCAGTACAATTTCGTAGAAAATATTAACATATTATTTTTGTGCTAAATTTGTGCTCTAAATTTGTGCTCTTTTCACAAAGGTCCAAAAAATACTTCTAACCGGAAAAAGCTTTTATTCGAGAATGCACAATGATGCCAAAACTTTTCCATAATCTTTTTGTGCTCAATTTGTGCTCCTCGAATCTACTTAGATCTGAATTTGTGCTTTTCGAAATTCGACTGAAATCGACATGATAAAGGGGGGCAAACATTTAGTTAGTCAGGGGGTAATGCCCAAACTCTAGAAAAATTCTAGACGGGGGTAATGCCCAAACTCCCTCTTTACGCATGTATGATTTCGACTGTTAAATACACAGTGCAACAGCCATTCTGGGGAATGGGAAATTCGACTTGCACGTGAAAGTAGTTGCTGTGGAGAGTAAACCCCCAAAAGGATTTGATTGTCTGTGGGTATTGGGGAATTTTCACAGTCATATTTTCTTTTTTCAAATAGCCGTGTGTTTGAATTTTTTATATATGTGTTTTACATGAATATTTTCGATAATTTCTGTTTTAATCCTCTTGAAAATTTTTGCTAAGACATTATTGAACCAGTTTCACTCAGATATCAGTGCAAAAATAATTCGTTTCATTTAATTTATTCAGCCAAATAATGAAAAATGAGCAATTTTTTCAATTCTTCTTAACTTTTAACTTGAGAACTTGTAAATAATGGGAAATTTATGGCTTAAAAATGATGTCAATCATAAAATAGAATATTTCAAATCATGTGAAAACATACTTAATAGTGAAACTTTATTTTTATTGAAACATCACTTACATTTCTCTTTGAAAATTTGTTTTTCTGAAATAAACTGTGATATTATTTTGTTTCATTACGTGTTTTTTTAGTGAAAAATATTGGTGAATTTTAAAATTAATTTTTGAATATTATGTGGAATAATCAAATTCATCTATTCATAAATCTATTGAGTAGATCGAGAGGAGAGTATGTTCATCTGAATTTATAGCAAAAAAGGAGAGTAAGTAATTGTAACACTAAAAATGGTTAAAAGAGAGTACGGATTTTACGATTTTGCATTGTATTTAGTATTCAAGTGAACCTGCTCTCCTCTTTAGTATAGCCGAATTGATATTTTCCATACTCTCCTCTTTCAAAATTATTTTGAATTTTTTTACGTACTCTTGTTAAAATCATACTCTTTATCCTCAAATATATGCTTGCTCCACCGGCAAATTTCTTCAAGAATTACATTTGGCGATTTTTTCCCTCTATATCTGTAATTTTTTACATCTGTATTATTAAATTTGTTCATTATATTAAAAAAAATCAATACAACATTATTTCGAACGGCATGGCAACTTGGTGATATCTTTCACCTTGCTCGTCAGATTCGGTGGCCAATTGATGGTTAAAATATTCCAGATGATGGTGTAAGAAGTGAATTTTCAGCGACATATGTAAGCCAGTTTTTGAGAATGACGTTAACATTTTCGACACAAAAACGTCGTAGTTACTTGAACGACGTTTTCCCAACAAACCATCGATTACTTCGATAATTGCGTTCCATGTCTGAAAAAAATTTGCAATTTTGGCACAAGAATGTCGTCCGAATGAGGCAGTGGTATTTGTGCACTTTTAAATTCTTCGGTGAAACATCCTAGGGGAATTTATGGAATAAATATCCGTAGAAATCTGCAAAAAATCTGCTCAAATTTTCTAGCACTAAAATCTCAAATATTGAGTGTTGCCTACGAATATTTGCGGATTTTTAGCAGATAGCGCGGATATTCACTCTATGATCACGAAGAATATCCGCTGCAAATCCAAACTATCTGCAATATCTGCAACACATCTGATTTGATAAATTCCCCTAGGAAACATCCGCCTTTTTTATCTTTTGACACAAATTTACCAAAAATATAGCAAAATTTGTTAATGTTTTGATTACAAACATCCATTTTCCACTTTTCAAATGAAATAAACTGTTTTTTGAACTTATTTAGCAAACAAAGCAAAACCTCAATAAGTTAAGTGTCAAACAGAACTGTTATGTTATTGTATAAATGTTTAACATAATTGCGTTTTACGCCATCTATTGAAAATTGAAAAAAAAGGCAATCTGATCTTCTAAAATTTATTCAAATTGTTTTAAATAATTTTTTTATGTTTCTAAAATTCACCAATATTTTTCACTAAAAAACACGTAATGAAACAAAATAATATCACAGTTTATTTCAGAAAAACAAATTTTCAAAGAGAAATGTAAGTGATGTTTCAATAAAAATAAAGTTTCACTATTAAGTATGTTTTCACATGATTTGAAATATTCTATTTTATGATTGACATCATTTTTAAGCTATAAATTTCCCATTATTTACAAGTTTTCAAGTTAAAATTTTACAGCAGAGTGATCTAAAAAATTAATAATTTCAGAAATTATCGAAAATATTCATGTAAAACACATATATAAAAAATTCAAACACACGGCTATTTGAAAAAAGAAAATATGACTGTGAAAATTCCCCAATACCCACAGACAATCAAATCCTTTTGGGGGTTTACTCTCCACAGCAACTACTTTCACGTGCAAGTCGAATTTCCCATTCCCCAGAATGGCTGTTGCACTGTGTATTTAACAGTCGAAATCATACATGCGTAAAGAGGGAGTTTGGGCATTACCCCCGTCTAGAATTTTTCTAGAGTTTGGGCATTACCCCCTGACTAACTAAATGTTTGCCCCCCTTTATCATGTCGATTTCAGTCGAATTTCGAAAAGCACAAATTCAGATCTAAGTAGATTCGAGGAGCACAAAAAGATTATGGAAGAGTTTTGTGTTTCGATGAAGATTTGAAATGTTCATATTTGTGCTCCATACAATTTGTCATGTCGTTTTCAGTCGAATTTTGACAGTCATGGGATTTCATGTGCAATTGTATGCTGTGCAAATGTATATACTATATTTTTGTATATGCATGTCATGTGCAATGGATGCATTCAATTCTGGTTTGATCATACGTCAAACTGAATGTTGAAATTTGAAACATTCGTATGCCAAACGTGAAACGTAAATATAGTGAATGTAGACAAAATATTTTTAAAATTTTATTTAGAAATTTTGAAACAAGCAAAAATGTTTGTGTGTGTTATTTTAGAACACTCGCTTGTTAATTTGGTAATTCCTATCAAATGGCTACCTAAAATTCCAATTTCTGATATAAATGAAGGTGGAATCAATTCCGGAAAAACTCATGTAATCTTTTTTTCACGTGATACAACGAAAGATGCTTGATCTTCCGATTTCACAAAATTTTGATGGTTGTAAAGATGCTTGCTATTTAGCAAGAATCAAAAAATTTTTTCGTAAATATTTTTTGAAATCATTCATATTTCATAAAAATATTAAATCATAACCTCAAAATATGTTTGTCTCTAGGTGATCAAACCGAGGCAAAAATGTATCGTTTTTCAAAGCGAGCAGTTTTACGCAAAGTTTATGTTAAGAAATGTGAACGCAGCCTTTGTTTTGTTCCTTTTTGTAGACGTCACTTCATGACATTTGACATTCTGTATATACTTCATTCTTATTCGATCATCGTAGCAATAAAGACATAAAACATATTTGGCTGGTGGTTGATTTATTTGAGTACTTTTATTTTAGATGCGCAAAAGGTAAATTACAACAGTTTACAATGATTCAAAGCAAAAGTTTGCTCGAAAACACAATATCAATTTTGACTACACCAAAGACTTTGAAGCTTGGAATGAAGAAAAAGAAAATTGTCAGCCAAATGATATTGAAAAACAAAATCTTCGCGCCGAAATCCAAGCAAAGATGATAGCAATGGACAAAATGTACATCGATTTATCTGATGAAGAAGTTGATACAGTTCAAGATGTATTGGAAGAAAGTGAAAATGAAGATGAAGAAGAAATGTTACCAGTGGCTGTTAATAATAATCATCCAATCAATCAATCTGCCCATGAACTGTTCATTTCATATGACTATACAATGGATGACAACAACACACAAAACTTTGATGAAAATCCAAACAATCAGTCTGAACGTGAGGAAGAATTAATTTTCAATGATCTTATTGGTAAAACTAGTGAAATAGTGTTTACGTTGATTGACAATATCACAGAAGACTCTTCTCAAAATCCGAAAAAAGTATTGGACGGAGAAAATGAAACAAATTTTTCAACTGTCATTAATCATAATGACCGCAGTGAAATAGAATTTTTTACAAATGATATGCCATATCCAATGGATTCAAAAATTGGCGTCCCAACATTATTCAAGGTTTGTTAACAAATTTACATTTTCAATTATTACATTTTATGGCATTTTTTATTTATTTGGAACAGATTTCAAACACCGGCAGCGATCATAACACTTTGCTTGAAAATTTTCCGACCCAAAACACTATCGAGTTGGTGTCCACGTTGAATGACGAAATTACTCAATACTCTGCTCAAAATCCGGGGTCAGGATTGAATGGGGAATATGGAGCAATTTCTTCATCTATCATCGATCATAATGATAGCACGAGTGAAATAGAATTTTTTGCAAATGATATGCCGTATCCAATGGATTCAAAAATTGGCGTCCCAACATTGTTCAAGGTTTGTTCGCAAACCTACATTTTCAATTATTTCATTTTATGGCATTTTTTATTTTTTTTCGAAACAGATTTCAAACACCGGCAGCGATCATAACACTTCGCTTGAAAATGTTTCGAACCAAAACACTGTTGAATTGGTGTCCATGTTGAATGACGAGATTACTCAATACTCTGCTCAAAATCCGGGGTCAGAATTGAATGGGGAATATGAAGAAATTTCTTCATCTATCATCGATCATAATGATAGCATGAGTCAAATAGAATTTTCAACAAATGATATGCCGTATCCATTGGATTCAAAAATTGGTGCCTCAAACCAAAATAAATTGGATGATTTGCATAAAAGTGATGACACGAGCAGTGAATTTATTAATGTTTTTTCACCACCCATTGAATTTCGAACCAAAACTTGTAGTGCTATGTCGATTCCTAATTATTATAAGTTGGTCGATCCAGCATTGTATAAGGCTTTGAATGAAAAGCACACAGAAAATAAAAAATCTGCACTATTCACAACATTAGGTTGTGAAATGTCAAATTACAACATTTGTTATATGAAGATTGTGAATTATCTAATTTTTTACAACCAACCAAATGACAACAAATGTTGGAGAATTCACAACCTTCATATAAAAAATGTTGTAATTTGACATTTTACAACATAATGTTGTGAATAGTGCAGATTTTTTATTTTCTGTGCAGGAACAACAAAAAATTACAGTTGATTCAACAAATGCAAAAATCAGCAATTTAAATAAAAACAATCTGAAAACCAGCAAAGAAAAATCAGTTGATCCGGATGAATTACAGTACATTTCAAACATCTGCCACTTACATTTCCCCGGTAAACACAGTCTAGTAAGTTGATTGAACTCAGTTAAAATTGGAAGCAATTAGAAACATATTTGTAACCATTACTCTATCCATTTACAGTCCAATGGAAGACTTTTGTTCTTGGAACATGGTGTTGAATTGAAGTTCGGTATTGCGAAGATACTTATTGACTTAAACACCTCTAAATGTAGTGACACAATTTTGTATGACTATAAATTTGTTTCCATTCTGCTGGCAATGGTAATCGGTGATGAAAATCTAAAAAAACAACACGATTGACAAGAAAAAGATGGCTTTCATCAAGCGTGAGTTCAATTGATTTTTTTTATTTTTGTTTCACAACACTTAATTATAATAAAATCTAATAATTTTTTCTTTCATTTTCAGAGACATTTTTAATTCGGGTTGGAAATCATAACCCAATTCGCCTTTTGCGATTTTCCGATTACATTGAAAAGAGAAAGTTGAAAGTTTCAAAGTGAATACGTGACTTTTCAGAAAATCAAATAAAATGAAGTAATTTTATGAATTCAAATAAAACCATGAAAGAATAATTTTAAATGTCAGCTCTTTAATGAAATTTATAATACTCGATATTTATAAAAAGGAACCAATAAAGCTGTGTTATTAAAATAATATCAAAATATGGTGAATTGTTCTATTATTTTTTTCGTGGTCGAGGAATTTGTGCACTACTCTCGAATAAGTCATCTTCAATATCATCGCTGTCATCCAAAATTTCCTGAATTTCATCGATGTCAGTTTCACTGAGATCAGAAACATCGGACAATATGTCTTCATTCACGTCAGTGTCCCACGCTTCAAGATCTTGCAATGCCAATTCAACTGAATCTGAATTATTAAATTTAAAGAATGTGTTTTATGTCAAGTTATTTTTTTAATATGAAGTTTTCTTTGTAGAAATGTATTTACCACAACTTTTGACAATGGTCGCATTGTAACAAGCAGGTCAAGTATCATCGTAAGGCAATTCATGGGTGGCCAAAGTAAAGTCTGGCTCGTCACTGATGTTTGTTGATATGAATACTTCGAACATTTTTCGTTTTACTGAATCAATTCCATAGTTCCACAAATGAACTATATCCAAATTTTGAATCCACTTCGAAGGAACAATACTTCTTTCTGCCGAAAAACGTAATTTTACTATGAAATACATTGTGGATTGTTATGAGACTCAACACAAAAGCTGACAAATTTAATAATTGGCACCAAAAGTAAACGATTGAATGTGTCAACTTGAAAATGAACTGTCACACTTGAGCGCGAGTTAAACAAATCAAATGTCATTTGTCATTCGAATAAAGTGTTGGATTGATTGACTGCTAGCTATAAACAAAATGGATAGTGACGAAATTTGTGCGATAAATTTCCAACAAGTGATTCAATGTTTTGATTTTCATTCAGATGAAGGAGGGAAAGGCACATATTTTTGTCAAATTAAGCCGTGTTCTTGCAAATATACCGACAAATCGGCTGCAATTCGTCATGTTCGTACACATCACAAGAACGTATACTCAACAATTCAAGGAAACAAAATAAAGCAATCAAATGTGCAAACAAATAATGATCTGATTGAAATACGAGTTCGAGTTAGTCCAAAAGACATTATAGATGCTTGTGTTGATCTTGTTACAGTTAATGCTCTCCCGCTTTCGGCTTTGGAATGCCCGGCTTTCAAAAAAGTAATTGAGCCGTACGTTATAGCTCTGAAATTGAAAGGAATGGATTTTGTGATCAATCGGAAAAATATAAAAACTCGAATTGCTCAAAGAGCACGTGAAATTAAAAAAGAAATTATATTTCAACTGCGTAACAAAATGGTTTGCTTAATGGTTGACATAGCATCACGTTACAATCGTTCAGTTCTGGGTGTCAATGTTGCTTATTTTGACGATGGAAAGATAAAAGTTCGTACTATCGGAATGCATGTAATTCGATGTTCTCAAACAGCAACTAATGTCACAAATATAATCAAAAAAAATTTATCGGATTTTTTCATTCAACTTAATCAGGTTGTTTCCGTTACAACCGATAATGGTAAAAATTTGATCAAGGCGGTTATTTCTTTGGATTCAAGTTTACAAGATGAAAAATTTGCATCAAATAATGACAAATCAACATCGAATAGTAGTGAAGATGATTTCAACATTGATGGAAATATTTTTGATGACCAATACTATGAGGATTTGCTAGCCAAAGTAAGAGCTGAATTTCATGAGTGCTATTACACCGACATGATACATGGAATTTCATGTGCTGCACATTGTTTAAACCTTGTCGTATCTATTGCAATCAGTAAGACTTCTTCAATCAAAAATTTGTTACAAAAATGCAGAGAGTTGGCCAAAAAGTTACGTACACCAAGCTATAGAATGCATTTACATAATTTTGGATGTAATATTGCAAAAATCGATGTTGTTACTCGATGGAACTCTATTTTTTCAATGGTAATTTTTGTATTTCCATAGCATTTTTTAATGTGTTAGCATTATTTAATTACTTTGTACATTTTTTCTTAGTTGAATCGATTGTTGGAACTGAAGCCATTTTGCAGCACTCGTGGCGATGACAAACATATTAAAAAATTGTTATTATCTGATACTGAATGGGAAACCGTCATCGATTTGGTTTCAATTCTTCAGCCTTTTAATAAATATACTGTGAAATTACAGTCTGAAATGGTCACGCTCTCGGATTTTTTCGGTTTCTGGACTTCACTTCGGCTAAAAGTTGCCAAACGAACTGATGAATTTGCCGTAAATCTTTTAACACAAATGAACGAGCGACATGATATGCTGATGACAAATCCAGTTATATTAGGTGCTATTTATCTGGATCCGCGTTACCAAAGAACGCTTCTTGACAAAAAATCAACTGCTATACAATTTTTGGTTAATCTTTTTCTACGTATAGAAGAAGTGAGTGCATTAAACCTAAATAATACTACTGTTGAAAATGAAAATGAAGACGTGAAAAATAATGATAAAAATGATTCAGAAGAAGAGTTGCAGGAATATTTGAGTGCGTGCAGTTCACTTAATCAAAATGTTTGTTTATTAAATGATCAAGAAGACAGTGCAAAGAAAATAACTCAATCTTTAATGGCTTTTGATGGGATGGAAGCATCAATTCCTGTGTTGATGTTTTGGGAAAAGAACAAATACTCAAAATCGGATCTATATAAGTTGGCATCAACAGTTTTCATGATTCCACCAACACAAACATCTGTAGAACGTGCATTTTCTGCACTCGCTCTTGTGCTTACTTCTCATCGCACAAAACTCAATTCCCAAACAATTCAGGATATATTATTTATTCGTCAAAACAATGATGTGTATATTAATTTAAAATCCAATTTGGCTTTTAATGCTGAATAATACTCAGATTTGATTGATTATTTTAATTTTGTTTTCAAAATAAAATAACCCTATTATAAACTAATTTCTGTTTCAATTCTTTGATGATGATGGAAAAATCATATTTAAAAATCTGCGCATTTGAATATTTTGAATTTGAGGGATTAAACGCACGCATTCAATTTAGACAATTGGAAAAAGCACATTCGATATTGTATGTGCTGCATATGCAAAGTTGTCTATGTTGACAGTATATTGGCTCCCCCTAGCCAGCCCGACAAAGGGTTGCGATTTTGTTTCTGAATACATCGATATTTTGTGCTAAATTTGTGCTTTTTTGTGCTCCAAAAATTAGAATTTGTGCTCCAACGGTTCAAATTTTACAGCAGAGTGATTTATTTGCCGATTTTGGGGATTTTTGAGTAAAAGGCCTATTACGAATTTTGAAATTCAATACAATTTCGTAGAAAATATTAACATATTATTTTTGTGCTAAATTTGTGCTCTAAATTTGTGCTCTTTTCACAAAGGTCCAAAAAATACTTCTAACCGGAAAAGGCCTTTATTCGAGAAAGCACAATGATGCCAAAACTTTTCCACAATCTTTTTGTGCTCAATTTGTGCTCCTCGAATCTATTCAGATCTGAATTTGTGCTCCTCAAAATTCAGTCTTGGCAAATATACTGGGCTCCCCCTAACCAGCCCGACAAAGTGTTGCGATTTTGTTTCTGAATACATCGATATTTTGTGCTAAATTTGTGCTTTTTTGTGCTCCAAAAATTAGAATTTGTGCTCCAACGGTTCAAATTTTACAGCAGAGTGATTTATTTGCCGATTTTGGGGATTTTTGAGTAAAAGGCCTATTACGAATTTTGAAATTCAATACAATTTCGTAGAAAATATTAACATATTATTTTTGTGCTAAATTTGTGCTCTAAATTTGTGCTCTTTTCACAAAGGTCCAAAAAATACTTCTAACCGGAAAAGGCCTTTATTCGAGAATGCACAATGATGCCAAAACTTTTCCATAATCTTTTTGTGCTCAATTTGTGCTCCTCGAATCTACTTAGATCTGAATTTGTGCTATTCGAAATTCGACTGAAATCGACATGACAAATTCTATGGAGCACAAATATGAACATTTCAAATCTTCATCGAAACACAAAATTCTTCCATAATCTTTTTGTGCTCAATTTGTGCTCCTCGAATCTATTCAGATCTGAATTTGTGCTCCTCAAAATTCGACTGAAAACCAGACGTTAAATTCCGCTGACGCTGAGCAATAGCTACAGCACAGCTGTGCTGTGTACAGTCGCTATATTGATGCGAATATATGCATGCGGCGAATGAAACAACGCAGTAATCACACAGACAAATACATTTATTTTCACTAACACGGGAACAGTGACGGTCAGAGCACGGTCAGCGTTTGTGTTTAATATACGTGTAAAAAAAATCGCCGTCGGCGCACAATCAACAACAACCGAATGTGTTCGTTGTTTGGATGCGAGCTGTAGATTTACTCTCACATTCACAATGAAGAGAATACAACAGATGAATATTCACTTACAGCTCCGTATTGACATATTTAAAACAATTTGATTTCATGGATGTGTGTGCGTGCATATATCGTTGAGAATCGCATTTCATGTTTTATCAATTTTTTCATAGAACAAATTATAATTTTCGAAAAAGAATTAAGGATTTTTAATCAACATTTATGATTTTATTCAAAGTTAAATATTCATATTATTACTAATACATTTTTTTAAAATTCATCTTGAATCTGTTTAAAGGAACATTGCTTAAATCAATCGCTTTTTTCTTAGTTCTTATTTATGTGATTGTCGATTTGTTCAATTCATTCAATTCATCATCTTTAACTTGATAAAAAAATTCGTCATTAAGATTAATTATCATTATATCCTCAAGTCTTTCTTCGGTTATACTACATCGGCGATTACTAAAAACAAAATTCAACTTCGAAAAATCACGTTCTATTTGAACTTCAGTAGGGGGAATTGCCAAAATTACTTTTGCTAACTTGTAGAGTGCTTTATTTTCGTTCTTGATTTCTTCCCAATACGCCAAAATATCTTTTTCCGATGAAATTGCATTTGGATTAAATGTTTCTAGCAAGTGTTCGATGTCTATTTCGTTCGACTTTGAAACATTCACTTCATTTGATTTGTTTTGATTCTCGCCTAATAAAAAACTGTCAAGGGCTGCATTTGCATCGTATTCAAAGTTGAAATTTCCAGAATTTTTTGATGTATTGTTATCATTTGCGGATGTATCAATAGCTATGTTTTCATCGGGACATAAAACCAATAAGCGTCGCCAAACATTTTGCAACGTTGTTTTTGCTTCCTGCATTTTAATTTCATCACGAACGATTTGATTTCTAAATCTCGGGTCAAGAAATAATGAACTCGACATAAACGGGTTATTGTAAATAAGTTTTTTGCGCTCGTTTACAGTGCTGCGTAACTGTCTTGGAAAATCGGTTTTAAATTTTTTTTCTTTGCAGCATGCATTCAAATGTAGTTCCATTTTCAGCCATATTCCGTAAACATCAGGCAATGTCAGGGATTGGCTTTGAAGTGAAATGGTGGCTTTATAAGGAATACCCAAGACATATGCCATCTCTTTCAGTGTTGTCCATTTTCCCTTTAAAATCTGACAAATTTTCGTGTGCTTGATATCTGCATAATAGTCAATCACATCTTTGCAACTAATTGCATCTTCCAGCTAAATTACATATGAAAATATGTTTAAATTGTGAAAAACAAAGAATTAAAATCTGGTTTATTTAATGTGATTTCATTGGAAAAACAACAACAATAATATAAATCTTACCATAATATAAGTAGAGCCCCATCGTGTCTCTACATCTAGTCTTGGTAATCGAAATTGTTTCCCAATAGAATTCATTTCATGCTGAATTTTCGGCAAACGCAAAAATTTGGCGATATTACGACACAATTTTATTACATTGCTGTGTTCAATTGCAATTTTCTTCAAAGCATCTTTTATTGCTAGCTGTAAGGTATGTGCCGAAAAATGTAAACATTTTATTTCCCATACATTTAAATCAAATTCATCGACCATATGTTTGCTAGTTTCAGATAAAAGAATTTCATGTTTTTTCAATAATATGTCATCAAATAACATTTCAAGAGCATCTGAATCCGAAACGCCTTCTATTTCTGCCAACAGCTTCGTAATTTCATCATCTGTGTCGGTCAGTTTGTCTTTGTCACGCAACTCAGAACCATTCACACGTGCGCTTGAATATTGTAAAGATGTTGACTCTTTTGTATGTTCGTGTGTACCAACATTGCTTGAGTTTGCATTTTCAATAATTGATTTTTGCAAAATTTCATCAATATCACGAACCATCTTTAAAACATTGGCTCCATTATCTGTTGTAATGGTCAAGATTTGTTTTAATTCAATTTCGTATATTTTGAGACGATCACAAATCACTTTCGCCAAATATTGTGCCGTGCATTTATTGCATTTAATCCACAACCAGCTGATTTTAGTCTGAGTAATTTTTTTTGTATTATCGCTTGAAATCCAGAGTCTAAAATAGATTTAAATGGCCTGCCATTGACGGCAATAATTTCAACAAGATTCTGAAGAAGTTTGAGCCGTTTAACTGAAATTGTTTCATATTTTCTCCCGACCACTTCATTATGTATTTGCGGATGACGTTGTAAATGACACACCAAATTATGAGGCTTATTTCCATTTATTTGAGTCTTGCACTCATTGCACTCATAAAATTTTTTTTCCAATCCATTAACCACTCTTTCTCCTAACGGTTTGAAATATTGCTTTGCCTTTTATGCAGCTGAATTAATATTTTGTGTTCTTTTTCGCGAATCTTTTAACGATAATCTCGCTTTCTTTTGTGGACTAGGTGACATTATGTTCGAATGAGAAAATATAAAATATAATAGCGATACACTAGCACAATGAATATTGTTCTACTTTTTAATTGGCAAAGAGAGAAAAAAATCCGAAAATGTTTTTTTTTAGTTTAGCTTGAGCGGCACAAATGTTGGCGCGTGTATATGTCACGCAAATTCGTTTTTCGCTCAAAATTCAAATCATTCACGCATACCAATGCAGCTTGCAAAACAATGCGTATTTGAAACGCGGTATTGATCAAAGTAGTCTAAAATCGTTTTTGTTTATAGAAACATGAGAAGCAAGTTAATAGAACACTTGCAGTCCATCTTTCCAGTTAACACATTCAATGTAATAAGAGTCGGTGTAATAAGAAGTGAAAATTATTTTTTTTTTTTCAATAATCTCAAATCGTGTTAAAATGTTTGTTATTGTTTTGCTCAAAGCAATTAAAAAGTACATTGTTGTTCCTGAAGAGTTGATTTATGATGTAAATGAAGAAGCATTGAAAAATAATGGTGTGAATTCAAATCGAGATGTATTGATTTTCTGGTCGAAACGAGGTATTGGAATGAATGGTATTCCAGATGCCAAATATGCACCAAATTTTCTATTAGAAAAATCAAATTTTTTTTTTCGCCACCAAATGAATTATCCGAAGCATGCTATATCGCCCGTACAATTCACTACTATGGTAAGTAAGAATGTGGAAGAATTTGAATCGAAGAAAAAGTTTGAGTGCACAACCAATAAACAAAATTGATAATCAAATATTTTGAGCCGAAAATATAATACTGTTCTGTCATTGAAAACGTGAATAATTCAGCGTAAAATGTTTAGTTTAAATCAAAGTATATATTGCTTAGCATTTTCAAAATCAAACATAATGGTGCAAGTCATACAACAAATACGTTGAGACATGCGAATGATGTGTTCATCTTAATATTGTATGTTAAAAAATCTAAAAATGTTCAACAGCAATCATTTATATGTAGCATAAAATAATTGTGTTTCATTTGTGTGTTTTCATGCTCAAAATACTTGTGTTTCGACTTGTCTATTAAAAGTGCGATTTTTTTTTGTTTCCTCAGTTACAATATAAAGATTATTATTGAATTATTTTATCAGAATCTTTCGAAAAAGCGAAGGATTATTGTCAAAAATTCCGTTCGAATTTGCCGCCACTTTACAATCCACGCCGTCAATTAGAAAGACCAATTCCATCTTTGAATGCTTTGCCAGAAACCCTTTCTTTGTTGCCAGTAAATACAGATCAATGCAATGAAAATGAACAAGAACAAAATGCACGTGACCAATCCAATGGAAACCGTAATGTCATTTCGCATGAAACAAATGACGAGAATGAAGTGGACGTTGGCGACTATTTGCAACAAAACTTGGATGAAATATTTAACGAAAGCAATGGCAACGATTTTGGCAATAAGTCTCACCAAGATCAAACTGAAAACGATGATAACGAACATCGCCTGAACAGTCAAACACCTGCAACCGAAAATCATATTCAAAATCCAATTGAAAATGAAAATAATGATGAATTCGTTGCAAATCAATTAGAAGTACATGAATTAGAAAACCATGCAAATAATATCGAAAACGACGATGGAGCAAAACACATTCTCTCTGTGGTCGGATTGGACAAAGACGACGAGGTTGCAATTACTTCTTTGTTTGATATTAACGGGAGTAATTCTGGCGATGAAATAAATGCGAATAATGAAACTGGTCGAGTCGTTCCTACTACACTTGCTGACGTAGTTTTAGAAGATAAAGAGACAGCCTTAATCGATAATGGTAAAGTGGTTGTTACAAAAGTCGTTGACGATGATCTACAAATGATTTACATCTATGGCGAGAAACCAAAAGTGCTCCCACCACTTTACCAAGTAAAGATGAATGACGCCATTTCGGAAAATATTCCATTTAAGGAAAATGTATGTTCAATTTTTAATTATTTGGTTGTTTGAAATAGTAAAATTTTGTATTTTGTTTTTTAACAGGCTCAAAAAGATCGCGCTTACTTTGTAAAGATTGATGGGCAATACAAAGAAATAAAAATGGCAGCAATTTTGGTGAATGGCTTACACGGCTTAAATTATGGTGAAAACCGCAAAAATAATGAAGTGGACAAGCATTTCGTTAAAGCACTTATCATTGGATTGTGCACACTCAAAGCAATTCAAAAGGGAGAGCCTATTCACAAAGATATGCAAATTTTCATTAAAGGTATGTGCTTTTGCTTGTCTTTTTTTCGGCATTTTTTTAATTAAACGTATGTAATTATTTTGGAAAATTCTTGTCATTTGTAAATATTTTCTATTTAATTTTATTCCAGAACTGTTTATGATTCGCATTAATGGTATAGATGATACTGATGGACGCCGTTATTCCTCTTTTCGGAATTTGATGACTGATGCCTGTACAGAAATCCGGCAAAAAAATTACAAATAGAGCAATTTTCAAATGCACTTCAAGTACTAGCTGAGGGACAATACAAAGCATCACATTTTAATCATTTTTACAATTCCATGATTCAATGCGCTATTCTTAGCGGAATATTTTTTTACGTTCTTTCCAATGAAATTTAAAAATAAATAAACTCAGAATAATTTAAAAAGTGATACGGTCATAATAAAGAATAAACATTTTACTTTCTCACATTGAAAAAACAAAATATCAATGAAAATAACTGCTATATTAAGATTTATATGAAATGAATTCATAACATATCCATTCATATAAAAAGCCATCGATGATAATTTGTTAAATCATTTATCTGTGTAAGAATTTGATTCTTACTTATTTAGTTTCATAGTCCGTTTTCTCAATTTTTCTGTCAATGAAAATGAAAATGAACAACCAAACGTTTTTACATTGCAATAAAATATTGAATATTTGTCAAAGTTTTTTCAATAAAATCATAATCACAATTGACGAATGAATATTTCAATTCAAAGAAATGTGAAACGATTCTCAACGATATATGCACGCACACACATCCATGAAATCAAATTGTTTTAAATATGTCAATACGGAGCTGTAAGTGAATATTCATCTGTTGTATTCTCTTCATTGTGAATGTGAGAGTAAATCTACAGCTCGCATCCAAACAACGAACACATTCGGTTGTTGTTGATTGTGCGCCGACGGCGATTTTTTTTACACGTATATTAAACACAAACGCTGACCGTGCTCCGACCGTCACTGTTCCCGTGTTAGTGAAAATAAATGTATTTGTCTGTGTGATTACTGCGTTGTTTCATTCGCCGCATGCATATATTCGCATCAATATAGCGACTGTACACAGCACAGCTGTGCTGTAGCTATTGCTCAGCGTCAGCGGAATTTAACGTCTGCTGAAAACGACATGACAAATTGTATGGAGCACAAATATGAACATTTCAAATCTTCATCGAAACACAAAACTCTTCCATAAACTTTTTGTGCTCCTCGAATCTACTTAGATCTGAATTTGTGCTTTTCGAAATTCGACTGAAATCGACATGATAAAGGGGGGCAAACATTTAGTTAGTCAGGGGGTACTCTAGAAAAATTCTAGACGGGGGGTAATGCCCAAACTCCCTCTTTACGCATGTATGATTTCGACTGTTAAATACACAGTGCAACAGCCATTCTGGGGAATGGGAAATTCGACTTGCACGTGAAAGTAGTTGCTGTGGAGAGTAAACCCCCAAAAGGATTTGATTGTCTGTGGGTATTGGGAATTTTCACAGTCATATTTTCTTTTTTCAAATAGCCGTGTGTTTGAATTTTTTATATATGTGTTTTACATGAATATTTTCGATAATTTCTGTAAATTATTAATTTTTTAAATCACTCTGCTGTAAAATTTTAACTTGAAAACTTGTAAATAATGGGAAATTTATGGCTTAAAAATGATGTCAATCATAAAATAGAATATTTCAAATCATGTGAAAACATACTTAATAGTGAAACTTTATTTTTATTCAAACATCACTTACATTTCTCTTTGAAAATTTGTTTTTCTGATATAAACTGTGATATTATTTTGTTTCATTACGTGTTTTTTTAGTGAAAAATACAGTGCGGTTCACGATAGAAATACCAGCATAACATAAATAAAAAACAAAATTTTCACAAAATTGTCTTTATGGACATTTTATTTGGACTTTTATCTCGTACGCCAACAACTCAATACTTTATCCATTCGCCTTGTTTCTCGATTACACGGGCACAACGTGAAGGCATACTTTGGCTCAAATTTTTAGCATATTCTTTGGAAAAACTGTTCCACTGGCGAGTTATGAAAGAACTGAGCTGCTTCAAATTGCTGAAACGTTTGCCTTTGAGTCTCCCCTTGATGACTGACCAGACGTTTCGATCGGATTGCAATCTGGATGCCATTTTCCTCTTTCCAAGCGTTACAGAGACGACTCTTGTGTTTTGGATCGTTGTCCTCTAATAGCAGCCATTTCGAATTGTCGTTGCCATAGAACTTCTTGGCGGTGGGTAACAGTGTCGATTTGTACAGAGCGCACATCCTCTCTGCGTTTAGTATGCCTGTGAACACCGTCAAATTTCCGAAACCCGCTTCACAGAAGGCTCCATAAACATGCACTTTCTGAGGATGTTTAACAGTGCGAACGACCACTCTATTTTCGGCTGTGGACCAGGCATGACTTAGGCTATTCACCAGCCAAAAGGAAGATTCATCTGTATATACCACTTTGCTCCAATCGGTTGTTATATTTTCGTTTGCCCAACGCAGTCGTTTTTCGATATGAATTTGTGACAAAAGTGGTTTTTTGATTGTGGAACGATAACGAACGGCTGCAACTTGCAATCTCCTTTGGACTGTCGACCTTGAAACCTCAATTCCAAGATGCGATAGCCGTTCCACGCTTTGAGATAGCGACATACCTGGATTTTGCTCGAATGCTTTGACAATCCGCTTATCCTCTTTGGACGTGGATGCTCGGTTTGGCTTCACATTGGGCTGGTCGTTCACATTTTTTTCACGTTTATACTGCTCAATCCACTTGTTAACGAACCCTTTCGTCTTTTTTAAGTATTTGGCAGTCGATGCAACTGATAGTTTCGGTCCTTTCGGGTGCAAATGCAGGAACACTGCTTCAAAACGCTTAGAAAAATATTCCGAATTCATGTTTTTTTGCGCAAAACCAAACACTATACTGACATGACAGCTGTCAATGTCAGTTGGCGTACGAGGCTAAGGTCCCATCTGGCCACACCAAAAATATCTTTTGGATATTTAAATGTTTTGGCCGGAACCAGGAGGTATTTCTATCGTGAAACGCACTGTATTGGTGAATTTTAGAAACATAAAAAAATTATATAAAACAATTTGAATAAATTTTAGAAGATCAGATTGCCTTTTTTTTCAATTTTCAATAGATGGCGTAAAACGCAATTATGTTAAACATTTATACAATAACATAACAGTTCTGTTTGACTCTTAACTTATTGAGGTTTTGCTTTGTTTGCTAAATAAGTTCAAAAAACAGTTTATTTCATTTGAAAAGTGGAAAATGGATGTTTGTAATCAAAACATTAACAAATTTTGCAATGAATTTTCATTATAAAATTTCGTATAAATAACTTGAAAAATCAATTAGTTTTTACATTACATTCTTATCTATATAATTTAGATTTGATTTTTTTTAACTTATTTTTCGTAATTGAAATAACTTAGTACATTTCCAATTTATACTTAGGTTTATGAAATTTCAATATAGAATTGATTTTTTTTAAACTATATTTTGGAACTATTTACATTGCATAATGAAAAATACATAACATTACCATTAAATTACTTAGCAAATATTTTTTTAACTTAGCAAAATATTTTTAACCTAGCATTTATTTTTTAAACTTAGCATTTTATTGTTATCCTTTATTAATGTTTTTTCACCACCCATTGAATTTCGAACCAAAACTTGTAGTGCTATGTCGATTCCTAATTATTATAAGTTGGTCGATCCAGCATTGTATAAGGCTTTGAATGAAAAGCAGGAACAACAAAAAATTACAGTTGATTCAACAAATGCAAAAATCAGCAATTTAAATAAAAACAATCTGAAAACCAGCAAAGAAAAATCAGTTGATCCGGATGAATTACAGTACATTTCAAACATCTGCCACTTACATTTCCCCGGTAAACACAGTCTAGTAAGTTGATTGAACTCAGTTAAAATTGGAAGCAATTAGAAACATATTTGTAACCATTACTCTATCCATTTACAGTCCAATGGAAGACTTTTGTTCGTGGAACATGGTGTTGAATTGAAGTTCGGTATTGCAAAGATACTTATTGACTTAAACACCTCTAAATGTAGTGACACAATTTTGTATGACTATAAATTTGTTTCCATTCTGCTGGCAATGGTAATCGGTGATGAAAATCTAAAAAACAACACGATTGACAAGAAAAAGATGGCTTTCATCAAGCGTGAGTTCAATTGATTTTTTTTATTTTTGCTTCACAACACTTAATTATAATAAAATCTAATAATTTTTTCTTTCATTTTCAGAGACATTTTTAATTCGGGTTGGAAATCATAACCCAATTCGCCTTTTGCGATTTTCCGATTACATTGAAAAGAGAAAGTTGAAAGTTTCAAAGTGAATACGTGACTTTTCAGAAAATCAAATAAAATGAAGTAATTTTATGAATTCAAATAAAACCATGAAAGAATAATTTTAAATGTCAGCTCTTTAATGAAATTTATAATACTTGATATTTATAAAAAGGAACCAATAAAGCTGTGTTATTAAAATAATATCAAAATATGGTGAATTGTTCTATTATTTTTTTCGTGGTCGAGGAATTTGTGCACTACTCTCGAATAAGTCATCTTCAATATCATCGCTGTCATCCAAAATTTCCTGAATTTCATCGATGTCAGTTTCACTGAAATCAGAAACAACGGACAATGTGTCTTCATTCACGTCAGTGTCCCACGCTTCAAGATCTTGCAATGCCAATTCAACTGAATCTGAATTATTAAATTTAAAGAATGTGTTTTATGTCAAGTTATTTTTTTAATATGAAGTTTTCTTTGTAGAAATGTATTTACCACAACTTTTGACAATGGTCGCATTGTAACAAGCAGGTCGAGTATCATCGTAAGGCAATTCACGGGTGGCCAATGTAAAGTCTGGCTCGTCACTGATGTTTTTTGATATGAATACTTTGAACATTTTTCGTTTTACTGAATCAATTCCATAGTTCCACAAATGAACTATATCCAAATTTTGAATCCACTTCGAAGGAACAATACTTCTTTCTGCCGAAAAACGTAATTTTACTATGAAATACATTGTGGATTGTTATGAGACTCAACACAAAAGCTGACAAATTTAATAATTGGCACCAAAAGTAAACGATTGAATGTGTCAACTTGAAAATGAACTGTCACACTTGAGCGCGAGTTAAACAAATCAAATGTCATTTGTCATTCCAATAAAATGTTGGATTGATTGACTGCTAGCTATAAACAAAATGGATAGTGACGAAATTTGTGCGATAAATTTCCAACAAGTGATTCAATGTTTTGATTTTCATTCAGATGAAGGAGGGAAAGGCACATATTTTTGTCAAATTAAGCCGTGTTCTTGCAAATATACCGACAAATCGGCTGCAATTCGTCATGTTCGTACACATCACAAGAACGTATACTCAACAATTCAAGGAAACAAAATAAAGCAATCAAATGTGCAAACAAATAATGATCTGATTGAAATACGAGTTCGAGTTAGTCCAAAAGACATTATAGATGCTTGTGTTGATCTTGTTACAGTTAATGCTCTCCCGCTTTCGGTTTTGGAATGCCCGGCTTTCAAAAAAGTAATTGAGCCGTATTATATCTGAAATTGAAAGGAATGGATTTTGTGATCAATCGGAAAAAAATAAAAACTCGAATTGCTCAAAGAGCACGTGAAATTAAAAAAGAAATTATATTTCAACTGCGTAACAAAATGGTTTGCTTAATGGTTGACATAGCATCACGTTACAATCGTTCAGTTCTGGGTGTCAATGTTGCTTATTTTGACGATGGAAAGATAAAAGTTCGTACTATTGGAATGCATGTAATTCGATGTTCTCAAACAGCAACTAATGTCACAAATATAATCAAAAAAAATTTATCGAATTTTTTCATTCAACTTAATCAGGTTGTTTCCGTTACAACCGATAATGGTAAAAATTTGATCAAGGCGGTTATTTCTTTGGATTCAAGTTTACAAGATGAAAAATTTGCATCAAATAATGACAAATCAACATCGAATAGTAGTGAAGATGATTTCAACATTGATGGAAATATTTTTGATGACCAATACTATGAGGATTTGCTATCCAAAGTAAGAGCTGAATTTCATGAGTGCTATTACACCGACATGATACATGGAATTTCATGTGCTGCACATTGTTTAAACCTTGTCGTATCTATTGCAATCAGTAAGATTTCTTCAATCAAAAATTTGTTACAAAATTGCAGAGAGTTGGCCAAAAAGTTACGTACACCAAGCTATAGAATGCATTTACATAATTTTGGATGTAATATTGCAAAAATCGATGTTGTTACTCGATGGAACTCTATTTTTTCAATGGTAATTTTTGTATTTCCTTTGCATTTTTTAATGTGTTAGCATTATTTAATTACTTTGTACATTTTTTCTTAGTTGAATCGATTGTTGGAACTGAAGCCATTTTGCAGCACTCGTGGCGATGACAAACATATTAAAAAATTGTTATTATCTGATACTGAATGGGAAACCGTCATCGATTTGGTTTCAATTCTTCAGCCTTTTAATAAATATACTGTGAAATTACAGTCTGAAATGGTCACTGTATGGACAGAGCCGTTCCAATACATTCTCCGGTAGCTGTACTTCTCTTTACCTTTTGTTCCCATGTCTTCCCTCACTGATAAAAACAATATGATAAATAAAAACCACCGATGCTTTTTGTTAAAGCAGAGAAAACTATAAAAAAACTCTGCTGTTTATTTCACAATGCCATTCACTAAGCAAATCACAATTACATGTCCAATCACAATGAGCACTCTTACACTACTAACCAACTGACTGACAAAATCATATCGTGTAGAGATCGGTCTACAATAGCAGATCTTGTTTAACACTAAGAAAAGAAAATATGACATAAACGTGCCGTTTTCTACAGTCACGCTCTCGGATTTTTTCGGTTTCTGGACTTCACTTCGGCTAAAAGTTGCCAAACGAACTGATGAATTTGCCGTAAATCTTTTAACACAAATGAACGAGCGACATGATATGCTGATGACAAATCCAGTTATATTAGGTGCTATTTATCTGGATCCGCGTTACCAAAGAACGCTTCTTGACAAAAAATCAACTGCTATACAATTTTTGGTTAATCTTTTTCTACGTATAGAAGAAGTGAGTGCATTAAACCTAAATAATACTACTGTTGAAAATGAAAATGAAGACGTGAAAAATAATGATAAAAATGATTCAGAAGAAGAGTTGCAGGAATATTTGACTGCGTGCAGTTCACTTAATCAAAATGTTTGTTTATTAAATGATCAAGAAGACAGTGCAAAGAAAATAACTCAATCTTTAATGGCTTTTGATGGGATGGAAGCATCAATTCCTGTGTTGATGTATTGGGAAAAGAACAAATACTCAAAATCGGATCTATATAAGTTGGCATCAACAGTTTTCATGATTCCACCAACACAAACATCTGTAGAACGTGCATTTTCTGCACTCGCTCTTGTGCTTACTTCTCATCGCACAAAACTCAATTCCCAAACACTTCAGGATATATTATTTATTCGTCAAAACAATGATGTGTATATTAATTTAAAATCCAATTTGGCTTTTAATGCTGAATAATACTCAGATTTGATTGATTATTTTAATTTTGTTTTCAAAATAAAATAACCCTATTATAAACTAATTTCTGTTTCAATTCTTTGATGATGATAGAAAAATCATATTTAAAAATCTGCGCATTTGAATATTTTGAATTTGAGGGATTAAACGCACGCATTCAATTTAGACAATTGGAAAAAGCACATTCGATATTGTATGTGCTGCATATGCAAAGTTGTCTATGTTGACAGTATATTTGCCAAGACTGAATTTTGAGGAGCACAAATTCAGATCTGAATAGATTCGAGGAGCACAAATTGAGCACAAAAAGATTGTGGAAAAGTTTTGGCATCATTGTGCATTCTCGAATAAGGCCTTTTCCGGTTAGAAGTATTTTTTGGACCTTTGTGAAAAGAGTTAGAAGCATTTTTTTTTTTAGGTATTCGTGCATATGTTAAACATTTTCTTAGAGCACAAATTTAGCACAAAAATAATATGTTAATATTTTCTACGAAATTGTATTGAATTTCAAAATTCGTAATAGGCCTTTTACTCAAAAATCCCCAAAATCGGCAAATAAATCATTCTGCTGTAAAATTTGAACCGTTGGAGCACAAATTCTAATTTTTGGAGCACAAAAAAGCACAAATTTAGCACAAAATATCGATGTATTCAGAAACAAAATCGCAACACTTTGTCGGGCTGGCTAGGGGGAGCCCGCAAATTCACAATAGAAATTTAAGGACTGCTAATACAATTGCAGTCACTAATGCTACCAAAGTGTGTAGCCAAAATGCCCTATTTTATAGGGGAATTCAACTTTATAATGCCATTTCAAATGTAATTAGACAAGTTGATTCTTTACAATTGTTTGAAAATAAATTAAAAAACTATGTATTAGAATACTATTAACTGAATTTAATGTAAAACATCCATCGACAGCAATTGTCAAAATACAACAACAATAACATAGAATACACTTCTCAGAGGGCGCTAGTTTCTATGCGCAATTGACAATTGCTGTCGATGGATGATGTAAAAACTGTAATGTTGTTTTTTATGGAGAAATCTAAATAAATATATTATTATTATTATTATTAAAACCAAAATAAGAAACAAATGAACAATTTTTGTCAGTTCATTGTGACAGTTCGCGCGTTTTGGGAAAGAGTATTTCCATATAGCAGTATGTATACTGTATATTCTCAAGCACATGTCACTTTTGGGATGTCTGTTCCAAGCTAAAACGTAAAAGGATAAATAAAACAATTTTTATTTGAAAAATTAGAATATATTCCATTTGAAAAAAGGATAATCGAACTTTTCAATGTCATCTTCAGAACTTGAAGGTTTAAAAAAAACAAAATCACATGTGATTGAAGAATTTATTTTGTTAAAAGAAAAACATCAACAACTATACTATGATTACCAAGAATTAATTGTAGAAAATAATCGTTTAAAAAAGAAAGTTGATGATTTACAAATTGAAAACACTACATTAAAACAAAAAAACATAGAAAAAGGAAATATTTTAGTCAAAGAGAACAAAAGTTTAATAGCGAAATTGAACCAACTAAGACGAAGCTCAGTGAATTTGTTCGAAAAAACACCGGTGCACAACAAATCATGTGAATGTGTAGTAGAAAAATTACTGAATCACAAAGGAAGGAAAGGAAAAAGAGAGTATTTAGTACGGTGGAAAAGTTTTAGTTCAGAAGAAGATACATGGGAGAAGGAAAGCAATTTAAAATGTCCAATCATTTTGAACGGATACAAAACAAAAAACAAAATAAAATAAGGTAAGTTTCAAATTAAAATAGTGTACAAATTTTGAAGCATAGATTTTTTTTTATTAAAGCACTTCTTTTGAATCTTTGAGAGCATCTCATTTTGCACCAATATTGGCCATTTGGCATATGACGTGACTGTATAAATCCAAAATAAAAATATTTGAGGTTAGTTATGTTTGTCAACATCATACGGTTTTCATTGTTTTTGATTTATATTGTCACGGCCAAAATGATTAACAGTTAGTTCGTAGTATTGTCTGAAAATTGAATATTGTCCTTGATTACTATGTTGCAATCATGGATGTTACAAAATGTGTTCATTTTTTCTGGAAAAAAATTGAATTCGAATCTGGAACAGTTTTTCCTGATCATATTAAAAACATTTTAACGTAATAAATTTAATTCAATTCAATGTTTTAATATTCAAAATGATAAATAATATTATATATCATTTCAGATGGTGTGGATATGCAAACGCTTATTCGTCATGATTTTGAGAAAAAATTTCATTATTGATATTAATTTTCGAATTGTTTCAAGAGAAAAAAAAACAATAAAGAAAAAAGCTAAAAAAAATTCTATTTTTTTACCAATAAATATGTATGTTATTTCCTATTTTAATGTTTAAAAAATCTTCGAAAGAACTTAATATTTCAATTTCGAACAATTTTTAAAAGTAAAGTTGAGACACAAAATTAAACTTTTTAAAAAATTTATTAAATGAATGTTGAGAAAATATATAAATTTAATTATTGTCTGATGAAACTAATTAATTTTGCATTCACATGTCAATTATTATTTTTTTTATTCATCAACTTCCTATTGTGTTTCAATAACAAAGTTTGTTCAAAATGTGTGACAGAAATTCAATTTCTTCTTGGCGTAAATACCATAAGACTCTGGCTAAACACACGTTCTACAGGTGCTGAAGGAGAGAGCTGAAAAATCGTGAAACTTCCGCTTCAATTTCTCCTTCGACAGAATTTCTACGATGGTCTCGATGGTCTCGATTGTCAGCAAATGAAATTATGAATTTATCGGAATAGGTTGGAATTTCGATCATTGAAGATTCGCTCGAACTAGTAGTATTTTGTCTAAGTCTCTTAAATTCTGCAATTAGTATTTGCTTTACATATATTTTATGTTCATTAGGGCGGGGAAAATTAAAAATCGATTTGGGGCGCCCCCTGGTGGCGTTCTAAGGACTATTCTAAGCGACTTTCCCTTATAAACCATATGCACACAAGGAATTATTTGACACATATTTTCAAATATTGAACCATACTGGTGTAGAAATTTACTCACACCAGTTATGGTGTAAGTATGTATTAGTGTGAAACATATTGGTTCAAATATCCGATTCGTGAGTTAGACATTTGAAGCCACTACACAGACTAATACAAACTTACACCATAACTGGTGTGAGTAAGTATGAGTATGTTGTTATGGTTTCGATGAAACCATAAATTTAATTCAAATCAATTGAGTAATAAAAAAAAAACAAAATATAACCTAATAATAAAAATAAAGAAAGAAAAGAAAATTAAAATTCATGGAATAAATCAAGAGCGTGAAGTTGGCGCACATGCATTGTATGTATATAGCTTAAGTATTGAGCGCTGACAATGTACTAAATTAGGCAACTGAGACAACATCGCAAACTGCAAGAAAGTGACAGTTCATCAAAACGTGAAGAGAAATCAAGTCAAATGATTGAAAGTGAATTGATTTGTCTTTCTCTAGGCTAGCTCACTCTTTTAAGAATGACATTCTACTGTCAAAAAGAGCGCGAATCGCTCATAGAATTGAGCTGAATCGCATTGAATCACAATAAATCACAACAAAACACAAAGAATCGCATTGAATCGCAACGTATAATATATAATGAACAATGATAAATTTCCATCTACCGTATTGATTCGGTACGGTAGATGGATATTTCATACGTTGCGATTCAATGCGATTCTTTGTGTTTCATTCTGATTCATTGAAATTCAATGCGATTCAGTTGAATTCTATGTACGATTCGCGCTCTTTTCGACAGTAGAATGTCATTCTTGAAAGAGTGAGTTAGCCTAGGTCTTTCTTCTTATCCGGACCTTCATCAAGTAAAGACATATTTATCATTGGAAAAGTAATCCATCAAGAACGAGTCAATTAATTTAATTTATTCGCCTTAATTGCTGAATCTCAAGAAATTTTAGTCCGAGTGAAATATAAAGTTGAAAAAAGTAATTCGTATGAATGATTTGAGCCACCACGTGCACATGTCAAAGCAGCAAGTCTAACAGGCGCATTCAAACTATTTACATACTCATACTTACTCACACCAGTAATGGTGTAAGTTTGTATTAGTCAGTCTATTGCAAATGACAGAATTCAGTTACTGAATATATCCAGAAACTGAATTCAGAAGATATGTATAACTGTGTGAGTGTGACGCACGAAAACGAAACCAGTGGACAGCGGAGACTAATTCGCGCGTACGAATATACATCGCGAGCTCTAACAATAACATACTCGCCGCTGTTCACTGGTTTCGTTACAGTGCGTCACACTCACACAGTTATACATATCTTCTGAATTCAGTTTCTGGATATATTCAGTAACTGAATTCCGTCATTTGCAATAGACTGGTATTAGTCAGTGTAATGGTGTCAAATGTCTAACTAACGAATCGGATATTTGAACCAATATGTTTCACACTAATTCATACTTACACCATAACTGGTGTGAGTAAATTTCTACACCAGTATGGTTCAATATTTGACAATATCTGTCAAATAATTCTTTGTGTGTGTGATTTCGGAAAAATATTATTATTTCCGTACTGTTTTTTTCGGCACTAAGAGTAATGAATGAATGTATGTAAATGTATGTAAATGTGTATGTGATTATGTGTAAAAATGGATGAGTAAATGTGACAAATATTTACTTGTGGATGGGTATGTGTGCGTATGCGTGTGAGTATGTGTGTGTGTACAGGTGTAACTTGGGATGACTATTGTATGGGATGAAACGGAAGTGGAAACTGTTAATTTTGAAAAACTGCTGTTATATTGATTAGGAAATAAATTTCTGGTGAAAGGTTTAAAAAATGGAACAATTGATGTTGAAAGGTTTTAGAAATTGATGTTGAAAGGTTTTGGAAATTAATGTTGAAAGGTTTTGGAAATTGATGTTGAAAGGTTTTGGAAATTGATGTTGAAAGGTTTTGGATGACTGACGTCATCAATTGTCAGGCCATCAGCCGGCTGGCACTCCAAGGGCTGGCGAAATTGAACTGTGCAAGGAAATCGGCTTGTATGTCAATGTGAATGAAAGAGAAAGAATGACGAAACGCGAATACGTGCCTTCAGTTTTCGCTCGGTTGGTTATGCCAGACGACATGCAATGGTTGACAATCAATAAATGTCTTGTCTGTCCACTTACAATAACTCAATCTCTAAAAGTCTTGAATTCATCGAGCTATTCTCAAGACTCGATGCTGCTCTTAATCTACTAGGAGGCTTAAGAGATGTTTGTTCTTCAAAGAGTCACAAACGAATGATACTCTCAGTCACAGCGGGCGGCCTTATATAGCCGAGTTTCAGGTAAGAACGCATGCAATAGAATGAGCACGGCGAGGTTTGCACTCTTCTATTGCATTTGCTTCTATTTCATTCTTCAAACGAATGAATATGAGTGACACTGAGCGTTTGGATGCCGTATGTATGTATGCGTGAACGTATAATTGCGACTGAGTGAATGGCTATTTGCGTGTTTGTGTATGAGTGAGAGCATGATTGAAATGGAAGAATCGTTTGTATGTTTGTGTATGCTTGACAGAATGATTGCGATTGAGTGAACTGCTATTGTATGTGAGTGAGAGTATGAGTGAAACCGAATAATCGTTGTGCCTGTGTACGCTTGAAATTATGAATGCAGTTGAGTGAATATATGTTTGAGAATGAATGAGCGTTTTGGCTGTGTGTATGTTTGTATTAGTGAGCGTCACATTTTGTTGGTGTTCCATTTTTGTCTTTGCATTTTTTTTGTATCTTATAATGTTTTTTACTGTTTCCATATTGTTTTCATATTTTTTTGTAATTTATTTGTTGTTTGTGTTAGTTTGTGTTAGTTTCAAAAAATGTTGTTGTTTTTACTTGCCGTTTTTTTGTTGTTTTTTTTTCTCGGTTTTTGTCTTTGTTGCTGTTCGTCAGTTGTCATTGTGAATTGTGTCGGTCTGTCATTGTGTGTGCCGTTCGTGTTTTTGTGTCAACATTTGTTTTTGTTTGGCGTGAGTTTTTGTTTTTGTATTTTAGGTCAAAACATCCTCCCGGCCGATGAGCGATTGGTTATAGAACAATTGCTCATCCAAATTCATGTTATCTTCAATTGGCAGTAGGCAAAGTTTATGAATGGGTCGAGTCAGTATACTATTCTTACATTTGACTTTTGCGCATCTTGCAAGATTATCACTCCCCAGATATATTTGTGTGATTCGCCCCAGAAGCCATTGTGACGGGGGCATGTTATCTTCCTTGATGAGGATCAATTGTCCCACCCTTAAATTGGGTTGTTCTCGTTTCCACTTGGGTCGTTGTTGAAGGCGTACCAAATACTCATGCGACCATTGAGACCAAAAATCTTGCATTAGCTTTTGCAAAAATTGAAATTGTGAGAGTCTATTCATTGAGATGTTTCTTACATCCGGGTGAGGTGTTGTGATTAACGCTTGACAAACCAAAAAATGGCCCGGAGTCAAGACCTCAAGGTTTTCAGGATCGCTATTGATTGGGCATAATGGTCGAGAGTTCAAACAGGCTTCTATTTGAATAATCACCGTGTTAAATTGTTCGTAGGTTAGCTTGGTGTTTCCCAGAATTCGATTTAAATGTGTTTTTACTGACTTAACTCCGGCTTCCCAAAGACCACCAAAATGGCTTGCTCTAGCCGGATTGAAATGCCATTTTATTCCCTGATTGACATATTCTCTGGCAATTAATTGACTCTCCTGCGTTTCTTCTTGATACCATAATTCAGGTAACTGGTTCGATGCGCCCATGAAGTTAGTGCCACGGTCACTATATATGTCGCTGGGAATACCCCTTCGTGAAGTGAATCTATTCAATGCTGCCAAAAATGCCTCAGTTGATAGGTTGTGAGCTAACTCCAAATGGAGTGCCTTGGTTGTTAAGCATACGAATAAAGCAATATAGCATTTGGTTGTACCAGCATTTCGTTTCGTAGAAAGTTTAATATCGAAATATCCCGCAAAGTCCACACCCACGTGGCTGAAAGGTCGATGTGGTCGGACTTGAGGTTCCAATAAATCAGCCATTTGTTGTTGGGCTGGTCGACATTTATCTCTGAAACAGGTCATACAACGTTTGAGTACTGCTTTCACATTAGCTTTGCCCTTAATGATCCAATATTCGTCTCGTATGGCCCGCAATGTGGATTGAAGACCACCGTGCAAGGTTCTGTAGTGCGCTTGGCGTATGATTAGTTGTGTAAAATGGCTTTTTGCTGGTAGAATCATTGGATATTTGTTGTTATAGGATAATAGCGAATTGCGCAATCGTCCACGGACCCGAATGATTCCATCGTCATCCAAATATGGTGTTAATGATAGTAGACTACTCCGATGTGGTAATGGATTCTTGGTTTGTAGTCGGTCTAGCTCAACAGGATAATAAATTGCTTGAATATACCGTACCCAAGTTTTCTTTGCTTCGCTTAATTCTATTGGCGCGAGGTTTCGTTGAATTCGAAATTTCCAATTTTTCTTTAACCATCGATTCAAGTAAGCTGTTACATGAAGTAACTGCGATAGAGATGAATATGCATTCAGCTCCGTATTTTCTTCAGGTTCATGACCCACATCCTGGTGCAAAATTTTAGTCCGTATTTCTGGTAGGTTTTTTTCTGAAATCATATGTTTAGGTGTTTGTGGCCATTTGTCAGGTGTTTCCAATAAGAATGGGGGTCCATTCCACCAGCGCGACAACGACATGATTTCGTCTGACCTCTTTCGAGTTGCATGGTCAGCTGGGTTTAACGTAGTGCTGACGTATCGCCATTTTTCCGGATGTACCAATGTTTGTATTTCTGATACTCGATTTCCGACGAAAGTGCTTAATTTGTAGGATGGAGTAGTTATCCATGCCAAGGTTACCGCTGAGTCGGTCCAAGCAATGGTCTCTATTTCGGGAATTTCGATGCTTTCTTTAAACTTTGTAATTAATTTCGCCAAAAGTAAGGCTGCACATAGGGAGTAAGGCTGCCAAGTTTTTCAGATTGACCCGCCTGGAGAGGCGTGGAATTGAAATCGTTTTTAATGGAGCATTCCTTGTTTTCGCGGCAAATAGGTGAACCTCGATTGAGTTGTTCAAATGGACAGTGCGAAGATATAATGCTGCCACGTATGCCTGTTCCGAGGCATCACAGAAACCATGTAAGGAAACATGTTTACAAATGTTTGAGTATCCCAACCATCGTGGTATTCGGATATGTGCACATCGTAAGACCGCCGCTTTAATACCACTCCATTCTTGCCTGTCCTCAGTTGTTAACTCATCATCCCAATCCAAGTTTTTCAGCCAAAGTTTTTGCATGAAAATTTTAGCTCTTATGATTATTGGTGCCAATAATCCCAGAGGATCAAATAATGACGCAATCTCAGACAAAATTGTGCGTTTGGTGATCTTGGTAAGAGTTTTTCCCAGATTGACCCGATAACTTAGATTATCTTCTTCAGTGTTCCATTGCATTCCCAGAGCCGTACAGGCGGTTTGTGGATGTGTTTTTACTTCCACCACCTGGTCAGTCATTAGTTCTGAAGAATTTGAATTCCATTTTCGAAGATTCAAGCCGTATGACTTCAATAAAGCTGAGAGTTCACCCTGTCTTAGCAATGCTTCTTGGATTGTGTCAAATGCTTCCAGGTAATCATCGACATAAAAGTGTTTCTTTATGGATCGTGCGAGAGCTGCATTCTTCTCCTCAATTGTTTCTGAAATATAATGCAGTGCTCTGATTGCCATGTAGGGGGCACTAGCGGTGCCGAAGGTGACTGTTTGGAGCAGGGTTTCATTTTCGACTACAAGTATGCGGCAGATACATGTATGTACGATAGAAGTATGGGCATACTTCTATGCTTGAATGATCGCAACGACACTTGCAAACAAACGCAAAGTAAACGCAATGTGAACGCAATGTAAACGTTGAATTAATTGACGCAAGACTCACAGAGCAAATAACATATACGGATTTGTATTACCAAAAAAATCCGTTTAAAAGTAGAATGAGAAAAAACAATTATCAATGCACAGCACATGCCAAACAAAAAATTTATAATTCGCACATCAACTTCGTATCGATAAAAAGAAACAAAACAAAACAAAAGATAAACACACTCAATTCTTTCAGTCACCACATTAATTCAAGCAAATTCATTCCTTTGCAATAAATGAAAGACCAAAACGATATCGTATTACAACATGAATAATGTAAACAAAATGGATTACAAAACAAAAAAACATTTATTCGCACATTGAGACTGTACAATGCAAATCAAGTGTGACAGGGCAAATTAATATGTTTTTTCTTCGAAATTGGTATTTTTCAATTCCAAACACTCTTCCAAAAAACATTCCTCTAAAATTTTGCTATTCAATTTGATTTTTAATATATCTGATAGCAATTCTGATGACAAACGGCATCGAAGTGGTCCGAAAATATAGTTCAGTGCTGAAAATGCACGCTCAACAGTCGCTTGTGATGGTGGAATCCCATTTAAAATGGAAGCAACCGAATGGATTTCAGGGAAATTCGCTATCTGCTCCTTCCAAAACTCCAATATTGGTTTTTTATGATGAATCAGATCAAATTTTTGGGCAAAATCATTTAATAAAATTAAAAATTCTTGTTTTGTGGTCTTAAAATTTGGAACTCCAGTTGGTCGATTGCATTCTCGTTGTGTATTATCATTTTCATTCTCATTCAGGTCAATATTTTTACCAGCCTTAGATTGGAGATACATTGAAATATTAAATTCAATATCAGTTTCGGTGTCAATATAGTCAACACTTTCATTTTGAATAATTTCTTCTGGTTGTGATGGGATCGTTGCGAAAAAAATATTGCAGCATCGTTCCCATAAATTAGTTAATGAAATCACGGCTAACTCAACTTCACGTTCGGATAAGTCAATTGCATAGCGCCGATCCAAATATACGGCTGACAGCATAGATTGATTTTTCATCAAATCACCATGGCGTTTTTCAAATTCTGCTTGTAAACAGTGTGCTAAGTCAGTTAAATTATTTGTTTTCTTTACGGCGAGTTTTAGTTTTTCTCTCAATCCAATGCATGCACCATAAAAATCTGATAAGGTACAATCATGTTTTTGAATAAATTTTGTTACTTCGTATGGTATTTGTAGCAATTTCACTATTTCTCGAATAGCAGGGAATTTTTGATGAACCACTTTAAAGGCACTTTCTTTTGAAAAATGCTTTATAACTTCTTCACACTGCAATATATCTCGTAACTGAAGAAGAAAAAAATTCAATGTAATTTAAATCGGCAAATGTATTGAAAATTTGTTTACCATTTCGAAATCTGAATCCCATCGTGTTATACAACTAATGTGAGGCAGCTTGAATTTCAAATTAGCTTCTTCTGCTGATTGTTTATATTTATCGAGACGCAATTTTTTGGCAATAAAACGACAAAGTGTTAAATATGGTTTAAAACCAGTCTTTTTCAACGCATCACGAACAATTAGTTGCACAGTGTGTGCACCACACCGAACCGTTGTAACTAATGTAGTTAATTTTGAAACTTCTCCAATTACTTCTTCAAGTAAACAATCGAAATTATCTGAATCATCCAAAATTGAATCAAGCGTTTCAATGTCATCAACAGCATTTAAAACTTGTTCGATTTGAGCATCATTTAATGTGTCAGTATTATCGAATGTCGGAATATGAACATCATCTGTTGAATGGTTAATTGAAACATCATCATAATCCATGTGGACATACTCGTCAAATAATCCAATCATTGCAATCATATTGGCCGCATTATCAGTCGTTATTGAAATTACACGATTGATTGATATCCCAAATTCCTTCAAACAATTCATTAGATTTTCCACAATATACTTCGATGTATGTGTTTTTTTTAAAATGATCATGCCAATTGTTCTTATTTCTATTTTATCATCTTTAACGAACTGAATGCCAATCCCCAGAACTGATTTGTGATTTTTCGTGGCAATGTCTAGCATTAATGATACATATCGATCTTTTACCTCAGCTTTGATTTTATCACGAATTTTTGCAGCACATTTTTCAATGTATGACTTTAATTCGGTAAAATTTCGGTCGAGATTGATGCCATAGCCATTTGATGCCAATTCATTCAAATCATCTTGTTGCGAATGTAAAAATCCAGTACCCAATAACCAATTGAAAGGTCTGCCATCAATTGTTATTATTTCACAGAAACTTTGTATTTTTTTCAGTCGTTTCATCGCATATGGCAGATTTTTTTCGGGAGCAATTTCGTCAAGATATATCTTTTTATGAGAATTTTTAATGTGCTTGGTTAAATTTGTTTTTTGTTTGCCTGACATTAACTTTTTTGGTTTTCCTTCATCGACACATATATTACAAAAATACATATTAGGAAATTGTTCGTCCAACGAAAAAAAATTCAACGCACGATTTATTTGAAAATTTAAAAACGAATTATTAGCTGCCATTCTTCTATGTTGGTAAAATTTTGAAAAAAATGAGTTTTAACATCTATATTTTCTTTTAAGAATGATGTAATATCCTACAACATAAATCACTGGAAATATTGACAATAGGTTAGTTTATTTGTTCTAAAGGTGACAGAAATGACCGTTAAATTCGTTGTCAAGTGTAAAGCTACCAAAATGCGCCATTTAGTCAAGTGAAGTTTTGGTTTCCGCGAAAATTCATTGTCATCATAATGAAACAGTGAGTAGTGAGCAATCAAGCATTTTAAATTCTGTTCATGAACAGTGAGCATTAAAGCATTAAAGCATTTCTAATTTTAAAGTTCGTGATTGAATTAAAAACATGTATTTCGTGGTATATTTAATTGGTACCGGTACGCATCAAATAATTCCAAAACATTGGATTTATCAGCATGAAATAGCAGTCGAAAAGTTTATTAATTATTCGCTAAACAGAAATCAAAAATTTCTTTGTTATTTCGCAAAAAATGTCCGTCAAGATGAATTATTGCAACATGTACCGAATTTTCGTGCACAACGTGCTGTTACATTTCCATTTAATGATAATGAAGGTTGCTTCGATTGTTTCATGGTGAAATATTTTTGTAAGTATATATTTAAAGAAAGAAAATATTCAATCAATTTCCGTAATAAAAAAATTAGAACTGATTTAGAATAAAAAATTTATATTAAAAAAAATATTTTTACATTTATCGTGTGGATCGTGTGATATACAGATAATTTCGATGATGCTGTTGCATTTGTACAAAATTTGCGTGGTCAACCGCCCGCAATTTATAATGTTAATCGTTTGATGGAGAAACCGATTCCAGTAACTGAATTTATTGAAAACGTGTCATCCATCAATAATATGGCAAGTGAAAATGATTCGATGGAAACAGACCATCAAGGCTGTGCTGCACAGATAAATCAAGTAGTCGAAATTTTGCTACCTAATTCAACTGAGGATTCTGATGTACCAATTGAACGTGATCCACTTGCCGGTGTGAAAATTGAAGAAGTGTTCATTGAAATGTCGGAATCGGATCAGGCTGATTTAAGTGACTTGCTTTTATTAACTGATAATGAAGTCAACGATATAACAAGAAATAATGTTAATCCCATGAACATTGTTGTGAATGATTCTGATGTAAACAATGTTACTGCTGCTAAAATTTGTCTGAGCAATTTGATGAAAATGTCATGAAGAATAATGAGCCAATTTCAATGGAGGTAAATGAATCAAATGATACAACTGAACAGAACATTCGAATTGCAATTCCAATCAAAATGTAAATGCTCATGATAACACGCTCGTAATGAAAATGCCACAAGTTCAAATATGGCAATTGCTTCTAAATGAAATAGTTCCTTCTATCAGTGAAATGGGAGGAGATGATGGTGTCAGCCTATCTGTGAATTCTATGCATTGCAATGGTTCGATTGTTTCGTATAATAATAACGATACAGATGTAGAGATTATTGATATAGGCAACGATTTTCCCCGGCCGTTGACCACTTTCACTGCATCTGCACTAACAAAATACGAAAACGATGCTTTTTCTGGTAATTTACCGTTCGCTACAAAAGTAAGTGTCATGAAACAAATTTAAATAGGAATTTTTTTTAATGTTGTTTAGACCAAATTATATTAATATTTTTTTTCATTTTAGAAAAATGGTGACCGTATTTACGAAATTGGTTCAATTGATCGTCGAGTCAAAATACCAAAGTCTATTGTTGATAAATTTATTGGATGGTCGACACCACCCTTCGCCAAAAATCCATTCTTCGATCGGAAAATTGTGCACGCATTACTATTAATGACTGTCGGAAGGGAGAATATTGCAAGCAAAATTGATTCTGATGTTCGCAATTTTATTATGAGTGAGTCTCAGTGAATTTAATTATGATTCTAACTGCTAAAACTATTTTAAATAATATATTCTAGCATTCCTGGAAGCTCGTACAAATAACTCGACCATGCGCATGGAGAAATTATCGACGTACATTACAATATATACATCAGTATGAACGAGATGCATATCGTGCCAACATTTATTTCAAAACTCTTTCTATTTTTAATTCTATTGATATTTTGAAATGAGTTCGTCATTTTCTTCTCAATGCAAATTCTAATTAACCAAACATATTAATTTCTATATAATAGAATAAAAGATCTATCCAAAAACATACTTAATTTGCATTGTACAGTCTCAATGTGCGAATAAATGTTTTTTTGTTTTGTAATCCATTTTGTTTACATTATTCATGTTGTAATACGATATCGTTTTGGTCTTTCATTTATTGCAAAGGAATGTATTTGCTTGAATTAATGTGGTGACTAAAGAATTAGTGTGTTTATCTTTTTTTTGTTTTGTTTCTTTTTATCGATACAAGTTGTGTGCGAATTATAAATTTTTTGTTTGGCATGTGCTGTGCATTGATAATTGTTTTTTCTCATTCTACTTTTAAACGGATTTTTTTGGTAATACAAATCCGTATATGTTATTTGCTCTGTGAGTCTTGCGTCAATTAATTCAACGTTTACATTGCGTTCACATTGCGTTTACTTTCGTTTGTTTGCAAGTGTCGTTGCGATCATTCAAGCATAGAAGTATGCCCATACTTCTATCGTACATACATGTGTCTGCCGCATACTTGTAGTCGAAAATGAAACCCTGGTTTGGAGCTCCAATAACTCTACAGGTGATGTTGGATCTGTTCTCCCTAGAATTTGTTGATATGGCGTATCCTCTGGATGCACCCAAAATTGGCGGTACATTTTTTCTATGTCGGCAGTGAGTGCCGTGTGTCCGAGTCGCCATCGAATTAAAATTGTCCATAAATCTTCCAGAATGGTGGGCCCAATATGCAATCGATCATTGAGCGAGTGGCCATTTGTGGTTTTTGCCGATGCGTCATAAACTACCCGTAGTTTCGTGGTGGTGCTACTTTCCTTCAAGACTGCATGATGTGGAATTATATGACAGTAGTCCGTCATGGATTTTTTAATAGCGTGACCAAGATTTATATATTCCTCGATGCATTTTGTATATTCTTCTTTTAGTTCTGTATTTGTATTTAATTTTCGTTCTAATTGAAAGTATCGGCGTGTACTAGTTCCAAGTGAATCTCCCAGGAAATCTGGTGCTTTTGGGTCTGAGTTAAAAGGTAATCTCATCAAGAGTTTTCCATCGGGTGCTCGTGTTATATTGTTTACGAAGAATTCGTCGCAAATTCTTTCTGCTTCGGACCATTTATTCGACGTTTTCGTGATATTTTCAATTTCCCAAAATTTAGTGATCTGATCCATTATATCTTCGTTTGTAATAATTGCATGTGATCTGATTACGTTTTCCTCCTGGGTGTGATGTAAATTGGTAGTTGTTGGTGAACTAGTAGTGGCTGTTCCAGATATGATCCAGCCCAGTGTTGTTTTTTGAGCGATTGGCTCATCAACCCGACCTTTGATTAGACCGTTTTCAATAATTTGTGCATAGGTTTGCGTACCAATTAATAGATCTATCTTATTACTTCCATTAGTTGTTATTGGGTCAGCCAGCTGTAAGCCCCGTAAATGTGTCCACTTCTCAAATTTTTCAGCTGGTATTGGCTGTACGGTAGTAACTGATGATGCAATATAAGTCGGAATTGACAGTTTGAATGTTGCATCATACAATGAGCCTATCATGACGTGTGTTTTAAATGAGGCTGTGCCAGTGATTGTGCCTCCAAGTCCATACATTGGTCTTGCTGCAATTTTTTGACGCTTACAGCGAATCAATTGAGCTCCCCTTTCGCTTAAAACGTTTGATGTTGAACCCTGGTCGATTAGTGCTCTCAAATAAGTGACTCCGTGATTATAGTATACTGGAACTATTGCGGTTGCCAGAACTGCCCTTTTTGTAGTTGGTTGGTTATGGAATACCCCCTCCACGTTCATCATATGGAACTGTTCGAAATTTAATAATGCATCATGCAATAACGTATGATGCCGTTTTTGACACCGTTTACAATTGAATTTCGATGTACATGCCGCGGTTTCGTGACCATATAAGCAATTTGTGCATAAACGTTTTTCCAATATGATTTTTAATGCTTCTTGTGCATTATTTGTTAATTTTGGGCATCTAAACACACGGTGTTTTTCGTCACATGCTCCACATTTTTCTTGTGAGAGTAAAAAAGTTGCGTCTGTTTCGTCGTCGTCTGCAACTTCTTCTGGTTGTTCTTCTCTTAAGCCCTGACTTACTGACTCTTTGTTTTCCAATGCCATTGTTGCAAATTGTTTGATTATTTGGCCTGGAGGGGTTTTTTTAATGGCACCTGTATTTGGTTTTAGGTTGGGGTATGCCGAAGCAATTCGATAGCGAACCTCTAGGAAGTCCAACATTTGCTTTAATGTAGCTGGTTCGTGATTACCCTTTCTCTCTTCCTCCCATTTACTGAGAAGATACATACTGAGTTTTCCCCTGAGTAAGAATACGATCATTGGGACCCATGTTTCAATCATGATGTTGAGATGTTTCAAAGCGCTTAGACACGTGCGTGTCGCTGTGATGGCTTGTCGAATCGAGGCAGGTGTTGCACCAACATCGGATGGACTGTTAATAAAATTTCGCAAGTTTGCATCAATGATTGCACTTTTATTTTCGTAATGATATGCAAGCATTTCCCACGCTACTTCGTAGTTACTATTTTGGATAGTCAAATGCCTAATGACGTCCAATGGTTCCCCCCTCAGATAATTTTTCAAGTGTGTGAGACGTTCTGAGTCATCACCACGGTATTTTTTCATTAGTGACAAAAATGTATCTTTGAATTCAGGCCATAATTCTGGTTTGCCCTCGAAGGCTATCAAATTGATAGCTGCTAATCTGATGCCCATGTTTTTCGATGATGTTGGGCCGGATTCCGTTGATGCTTCATTATAATTGCGCGCATTGGTAGGATAGAAGGTCGAATTTAATACACCCTCTTCATTCGGGGATAATTCATTCAATTTTAATCTGATCTCCAAATATGTGTCTTGAATTGCACGATTTTTTGTTAGGAGTGCCGCTAAGTTTCCCAATTCGTGATATGAAGTTAACTTTTCCAATTCTTCAATGATCTCGACAAATTCTTTGTATGTTTTCTCAAAGGCAACTGATCGAAAGTTCACAGCCGCTGTATTCGTTTCGGCGGTGAATTTGTTCACCTCCTTTACATGATGGTCAACATCACCGATGATTCTGAGCCGAATCGAAAGCAATTTATCGAGTTTATTGGTCATTTTTTTTTTTTTTTTTTTTTGTTTTGGGTGTCTTTCCCCCCTTTTTTTTTTTTTTTTTTTTATAGCTATTTGTTTTTCCCTTTTTGGGTTTTTTTGTATATATTATATATATTTTTTATTCTTTTTTATATTCCTTTTTGTTTTCCCCTTCGGGTTTTTTCTTTTGTGTATGTTTATTTTTCCTTTTTGGGTTTTGTATTATAGATTTTATTTTGTTTTGTATGTATAAAAATATTATTGTTCTCTTAATTGGGTTTTATTGTCTTTTTTAATTCAATTAGTACAATAAATTGCTTCAGACCCGATTACATAAACCAATTTCGCAGTGTTTTCTTCACTTATCACCAGTTAAATAATTCAATAGTTTTAACTAAGTGTAAAAAAAATGTAAATAATAGTTTGTAAGTATTTGTAAATAGTTGTATAAAGTGTAAATATTTTGTAAATAAGGCGTAAATATGGTAAATAGTTTGTAAATAATTGTATAGAACTTCAATAGTTTGTAAGTAATATTTAACGAATTTTGTAAATAGTACGTTTGGTGGATTTTATTGCCCTTTGGCTTGGTTGCGTAAAATTTTTGCTGCTTCGATTTCAGCTTTTGTAGACCGCTGGCAAAAGCGTCTAAATTGACCCCGAGTCATTTGAGTGGGGTCCGTGCACTGCGGAGCCGGTTGTGATATTGGCTTCCACCCAAAATAATTGTTGATGGTAATGTTGTTTGGCGTTGCTGGTGGCCGGTATGGTCGTTTTGGTTGTGATTGTTTTGATTGCCGTGGGAATGGTATTGATCCACACGCTAGTCCCGGATTGAACCGAGCAAAAGTGGGTGACAGCGGCCGTTTTTTGGGTGGGGGATCAATTGATGGTAGCACAAATGGTTGGGTCGCAGCACGCTTCAAGTCTTGTCGAACAGCTTGTTCAATGTGAGCTGGTGGTTTGCCTGTTTGACGAGCGACGATTGGTGTGTGATTTGGTGGAGTTGTACTACTGACCACCGGCTCTGATTTGGTTGCTGACTGAGGTTCAGGTTCGATTGGCAGTTCACGAGCTGCTTCTGGCTCGGGACCGTCCTCGCTGCTACTGATAGCGAGGTCTTCTTCCAAGATCGACAATTGCAAAACGTCACGATCGTCGTTCAAGTCAAATGCTGGAGTTGTGGTAGTTGGTGGTTTAACAGTGGTGGCGGTGGCGATTGATTTTATGGCCTGTTTGATTGGCAATTGAGCCAACCTTTCCTCCAATTGTGCTTTTACACACAACGGTTTACCGTCACGTGGGGGTCGTGCTTCTGATGCGATTTTACGATACGACCGCGCATCACATTCGAAGGACCATGTTTTTTTCGGCACTAAGAGTAATGAATGAATGTATGTAAATGTATGTAAATGTGTATGTGATTATGTGTAAAAATGGATGAGTAAATGTGACAAATATTTACTTGTGGATGGGTATGTGTGCGTATGCGTGTGAGTATGTGTGTGTGTACAGGTGTAACTTGGGATGACTATTGTATGGGATGAAACGGAAGTGGAAACTGTTAATTTTGAAAAACTGCTGTTATATTGATTAGGAAATAAATTTCTGGTGAAAGGTTTAAAAAATGGAACAATTGATGTTGAAAGGTTTTAGAAATTGATGTTGAAAGGTTTTGGAAATTGATGTTGAAAGGTTTTGGAAATTGATGTTGAAAGGTTTTGGAAATTGATGTTGAAAGGTTTTGGAAATTGATGTTGAAAGGTTTTGGATGACTGACGTCATCAATTGTCAGGCCATCAGCCGGCTGGCACTCCAAGGGCTGGCGAAATTGAACTGTGCAAGGAAATCGGCTTGTATGTCAATGTGAATGAAAGAGAAAGAATGACGAAACGCGAATACGTGCCTTCAGTTTTCGCTCGGTTGGTTATGCCAGACGACATGCAATGGTTGACAATCAATAAATGTCTTGTCTGTCCACTTACAATAACTCAATCTCTAAAAGTCTTGAATTCATCGAGCTATTCTCAAGACTCGATGCTGCTCTTAATCTACTAGGAGGCTTAAGAGATGTTTGTTCTTCAAAGAGTCACAAACGAATGATACTCTCAGTCACAGCGGGCGGCCTTATATAGCCGAGTTTCAGGTAAGAACGCATGCAATAGAATGAGCACGGCGAGGTTTGCACTCTTCTATTGCATTTGCTTCTATTTCATTCTTCAAACGAATGAATATGAGTGACACTGAGCGTTTGGATGCCGTATGTATGTATGCGTGAACGTATAATTGCGACTGAGTGAATGGCTATTTGCGTGTTTGTGTATGAGTGAGAGCATGATTGAAATGGAAGAATCGTTTGTATGTTTGTGTATGCTTGACAGAATGATTGCGATTGAGTGAACTGCTATTGTATGTGAGTGAGAGTATGAGTGAAACCGAATAATCGTTGTGCCTGTGTACGCTTGAAATTATGAATGCAGTTGAGTGAATATATGTTTGAGAATGAATGAGCGTTTTGGCTGTGTGTATGTTTGTATTAGTGAGCGTCACATTTTGTTGGTGTTCCATTTTTGTCTTTGCATTTTTTTTGTATATTTTTTTTATAATGTTTTTTACTGTTTCCATATTGTTTTCATATTTTTTTGTAATTTATTTGTTGTTTGTGTTAGTTTGTGTTAGTTTCAAAAAATGTTGTTGTTTTTACTTGCCGTTTTTTTGTTGTTTTTTTTTTCTCGGTTTTTGTCTTTGTTGCTGTTCGTCAGTTGTCGTTGTGAATTGTGTCGGTCTGTCATTGTCTGTGCCGTTCGTGTTTTTGTGTCAACATTTGTTTTTGTTTGGCGTGAGTTTTTGTTTTTGTATTTTAGGTCAAAACACGTACAGTTAACGTCACCATTCGTCTCGAGTACAAACCAGACCTCACCGTGAATTTTATCAAGGAATATGTTCATACAAATTCTGGCATTCCTCTAGATGAACAACATTGGCTACAGAAAATAGTTATAAATGGAAATATCTTTTGGCATGTTATTGATTTCATGAATACAGATGAATATCCTTTTCTAAGTTCTTATGGAATTGATAGCAAAAGTGACTTATATTGTACCAAAAAAAAAGCACTCCATATTTTGGTGCTACTGAAATTTGAACAGTTCGGTATTTTAACACGTATTGATCTAGTAATCAATCTTAATGATACTCTTCTAATGCTGAAAGTTCAAATTCAATTATTTTTGAACATTTCAGTGAATAATCAAAAGTTTCATATCCCATAGGCGCTTAATTCAATGAACAATGGTAGCATATTTGGACCTCATAATTATGATTTGTTTGATTATGTTAATGGGAATAAAGAAATTGTATTGGAACGCTTTCTCATTAGAATAATCAATTTAGAGCAAACTACGAAATTTTCATGTTTTTCCATGTAACAAAATTTTAGACATCAAAAAGTCGCAAAATTCAGTTCATGACTTATATTATGGTGATGTTTAACTAAATGTAGATAAAACATTAGCGGAATATGATATCAAAGAAAATGATACTATAGTAGAGTATATGCAGATCACACCCTTGAATTCGGTAGATAACACAAGCGATGAAGGTGAAAAATCACCTGAGAAATTAGATTCATCGTTAGATATAAAACAGAACAGTGAATTTCAGAGGAATATAAACCGATCATCAAGGTGATGAGAAAAATCAAGCAAAGAGAAAAATTCTTTATTAATTTCACTGGGAATAAACGAAAATCGTCCTAAAATTCCCTAAAATCGTCCAGCTATAATATTCCGCTGTTGGTTTGTGATCCACAAATATCACAATCTCTGGTGTACAATAGCTTATTTAAAGGCATTTTTCAATGGCCGAAGTGAAGTCGGAGACGTATATCCGGATGAAGCTGTATATTTTGCATATACATTAGATAGTTCTTCTGATATTGCAAAATTAAAAGAAGCGAAAGAAGAACGTGTTAAATTACGCAACACTCGTTTTTTCTCGGATGCGATCTTCAATGCTGATGATTTCTCAATTACATCTGCAATGCGTACAATTGAACAAACCGCAGGCATGTTGTATGAGAATATTCCGCAAGTTGTTTCCGAAATTGCTGGTAAGTTGATCTGTTTCATTCATTATTTGTTTTTGCCAATGACGAAGTCAATAATAATTAGCTTCTTCCATGACGAAGTCAATTTAATTTGTCTTCTTCTATGACGAAGTCAAATATAATTGGCTTCTCTCAATGAACTTACGTTTGAATTATATTTAACTTACATTTAACTTACATTTAAATTAATTCAATTAATTGATTTAGAAATCACTGAAACATATGTTAATGTTTTCTTGAATGAACCGCCAGCAAATGAACTGCCAGCATCGCCAAGCTATGATCCATTGATTATGAATACATTCGCTGATCAATCAGATGGCGTTGAGAATACATTTGTCGACCTACCCTGGTAAGCAGTCTATATAGCCCTGTACATTTGTATGTGAGTCTCCCGGTTAAGTGCCATCTAAATGAACAAACATAAATTAGATTCACCAACATTTGATACTGAATCTGAATAAAAATTGATTATGTGTAAAAATAATTAAATATTTATGTTCAATGAAATATTTTTCATTATTAAATTATCGAAATATAAATATTTTTGAAATAAAAAAATAAAAACACTTCATTGAGAAATTAAAAATACAACTAAAGCAAAACAAACTATTTATATTAAGTCTCCGCATGTTTATTCGATTGATGTTTGTTGTACATGTATACATGTACAACAAACGCCAATCGAATAAACATGCGGAGACCGCGGAGACTTAATATAAATAGTTTGTTTTGCTTTAGTTGTATTTTTAATTTCTCAATGAAGTGTTTTTATTTTTTTATTTCAAAAATATTTATATTTAGATAAATTAATAATGAAAAATATTTTATTGTACATAAATATTTAATTATTTTTATATAATTCCACATAATCAATTTTTATTCAGATTCAGTATCAAATGTTGGTGAATCTAATTCATGTTTGTTCATTTAGATGGCATTCGGGAACGTGTTTGAATTTTTTTTCTCACTGCATAGCTCCCTAGTTGTCGACACAACGCAAATGAAATTGAAATTGGCAAAAGCTGATTCGTATAGAAATTTGCCCAAAATTAAATCGGCCAATTACCCTGTTCATGAAATTGTTTGCTACATACGACCAGGTGTATGCGATCCCATTGGCATATGGCGAATTTCTGGTGACTCAAAAGACATGCGTGGAAGACTGCAATTTCCGCATGAAACGATTCAAAAGCAGCCAAATCTGATGAATTGTCCACATTCGAACAACATTTGGAAGGTCAAAGGGTACGATACAAGTACTTACGATGAGTATATGTACCAACTTAAAGCCCAAATGCAAAATGGAAGTATTTTGGACGATATTTGTGAAAAAAGTATCGTCAGATATGAAACGATTGAAAGAGAGACAATCGTTGAGTAAGTATTTATTGATTTCGTTAATTTAATCCATTTATTTCCATTCATTCATTCATTCATTCATTCATTCATTCATTGAGAAAATCAATTATAATTGTCTTCTTCTATGACGAAGTCAATTATAATTGCCTTCTTCTATGACGAAGTCAATTATCAAGGCTTAATAACTACCGAATGTACTGGAAAGTACTCGGAGGTACTATGAATATACTGTGCGTATACTGGATGTGACTAAATGTATTTGAAAAATAAATAGCTGTCAACGCATAGCTACAATACATGTACTTACCTAACCTCACTTTCATTGTTCCATTTTTCAAACAAAAGAACATTTTCATCGTAAATTTTGTCCGTCTCAAGAATAAATGTAATCGAAAAAGTTTCTAAACAGAACCAACATTACCGTTTCGTTATATTCATTCTCCTTTACAAAGACGGTGTCGGCGCATTCCGTTCGTTGATAAGGAAAATGAGAAAATTTTCGATAAAAAATTGGAGAAAATCAACTCATCATGGTATGTTGAAAAAGTGATCTACGAGGTTTGCAGAGCTCTTCCATGCCGTCGATTGGTAAGTTCATTCATTCATTCATTCATTGAGAAAGTCAATTATAATTGTCTTCTTCTATGACGAAGTCAATTATAATTGTCTTCTTCTATGACGAAGTCAATTATAATTGGCTTCTCTCAATGAACTTACGTTTAAATTATATTTAACTTATATTTAACTTTTATATTGCAGAATATGAAATTCCGTCAATTGATGCACAGCAATTGTATGACAATTGCATGAGTTGCAACATAACAGCTTTGGAGGACTTCAAAAAATTCATGAACCTCAACACATATAATTCTGTTGAGAAGAAATCTGAAATAATGAAGAAAAAGGATGATGGTGGACATGGTGGACATCATAAATGACGCCGATTGAATTAAAATTAATTTTTTTTTTTTAATTTCAATTCCTTTTTTTGTTTGCTTTTTTTTCAATTAATCAAAATAAAACGGATCCTCATAAAATGAGGTGCTAAAAAATATAGAACAAATGTGTTTTAATTGTTTAATTCTTTTTTCCATAGAAAATAAATAAAACGAATTCTCATAAAATGAGGTGCTCGCTCGAAAGAGTTATTCTCTAAAAAATAAAACAAATGTCTTCTAATTCTATTTAATTGTAATATGTCTTTCTTCTTCCATGTCGAAGACAATTATAATTGACTTTCCCAATGACGAAGACAATGAAGACAATTACAATTGGCTTTTTCTATGACGAAGTCAATTATAATTGTCTTCTTCTATGACAAAGTCAATTATAATTGGCTTCTTCTATGACGACTGTACTGTTCTGTTTGCGTTATCACTTGGTCTGAGAATGTAATCAAGTCTCCTCTATATGATATAAATTGCAATCCCAAGAAAGCTCAACAATTTTAAACAAGACAATCAAGGGATTGAAATATGCATCATTTGAAATAAGTACTGTTTTGCTTGCGCTATTACTTGGTCTGCGAATGTAATCCGGTTTCCTCTATAAACTTGTTCTTAGTCTGATCATTAAAATGATATAAATTGCAACACCAAGAAGGCTTGATAATTTTAAACAAGACAATCAAGGGGTTGAAGTATGCATCACTTCAAAACAAGTAGAGGTATGGTAATAATAATAATAATAAATTTATTTCCACGGGACTTTCAGACATAAATGTCAGCAGAAACCCCATATGTCCGTTGGCCACATCGAATCGATGTTTGGTTATATATTTAGTTTTAGTCTGTCTATGGCCGGCACAATATTTTAAAGAATGTATGGAAAACTTAATTTCAAAGGAACTGACGCATACATGATCACATGTGTGCTCAAACCCGATTCCAAGGGCAAACTCATATGTACACATGTTAGCATACTTACCCATGAATATCAAAATTATTAATAACAACAATCATAATGATAATAATAATAATAAAATAATACAAGTCAGTTGCCACAGAAATACATGTAAAAACGTGCATTCAACCTGTACCTGCATAACAATAATGATAATAACAGGAATTATATGCAATTCCCATAAAATACAAAATACAAGAACAACATTTTACTACAATTAATTGGATATACATGTGAACATGCATATCCATAATCATCATGTTTCAAGATTCATGATGAAGTATTCATTTTGTTATGTTCCTTATGTTTTTTACTTTAATTTATTTCTGAAAATGCAAGCGGGTCGTTTTACGGAATATAACAGAAACGATACTTCTTATCTTTGTCCTTTAAATTCGGTCTTTTAATCAAAATTGTTCGAAAATCCTACTTATGCGATCGCAATAAACCTTAAATCTACTTACAATTTTTTGTGTAATTGATCTGACAATGTTCTGGGCACTAAACTACGTTGATTCACGAAGAAAACTGCCAATTATCGTGTTGAATCATGGTTCTGAGTAGATTTGCCGCTAATTCCGTGAAATTCCTTTGATTTACAATTAGTTGGTGAATTGCACTAATTTCATTGAATACTGTCACGTGAATTCACTGTACTGCATACACTTTCTTTTCTCAATGGTTGTGTTTCTTTTCTTGTTCTTTTTCACCATTTGATTTGGAATTACTCCTTTTTTCTATAGCATTTCATCTTACGTTCCATCTCTTTCTTTCTTTTTATTTTAGCGTAAGCTTGATGTCTTCTATCCTTCTCCCAGATTAACTGATTCGACGGTTCACTGAACATTTTGCTAGGAACTTGAATTCCGTAGTTTTAATGAGAATTGTTTACCTATTGTATTTTCTAACAATGTTACTGGAAGTCGACGTTATCAATCTGAAAATGTTTCGCGTGGCTAAGTGCCGATTGCTAATTTTGCTTAGAATTTTCTTTATTCTCGAGTCAATTTGTAATTTTATCAATCGATCCTCGATTGATTGCTTGGAGATTTCTCCCCGAACATGAATGCATTCTTAAATGATCACATTGGCATGGTGATCATGAAAATTGGAATTTCCATTCCCAATTAAATCAAATTTTAATCTTGTGAATCACAATGTCTTAGTGATTTCAATTGCCTGGAACTTAACGTTCCCAGAGAAATTAATTGAAATGATTGACTAAACTTTTCGGGTTTGTCCATTATATTGGAGTTTTCGTTTCCAACCAATTAAAATTTTCTAGTCTTTTGACGGGTTCAAAGTTCATTAACCCTAGTGCTATTTACGAGTTACACCTATGTTTATTTTTATTTATTTATTTATTACGAAACCTAAATTTATGTCAATATGTGTTCACTAGCAAGCTAGTAAACATGCTGGTCAAAGACCCAATGCGACATAAATTCCGCCCATGGTACGACTTTAGCAAAGAGAATACAATCAGGGGTGGGATGGTATTAAAGTGAAGCTTCAATACCAAGATTGGATCCGGAAAACCATGGTAAAACCGGCCTGCCTCTAGAGAGACAGGGGAAATACAATAATAAATTCACTTAAAATTAAATTACGTTAACAATGATGAATAAAGCAGTAAAAATAAAGTGTAAAGAAGAGAAAGGATAGAAGAGAGAGAAATAGCTTAAAACTAATTGGAAAAGAAATTGCACGACAAACCACCGAGTGAATGAAGATTAGATTATATTTTTATATTATTGAACGGACCGTAGGTGATTTTTTAACGCGTTTTTAAATGAAGCTAACGAATCATTGTTTCTAATTTCAACCGGTAAACTGTTCCAAAAATTAATTGCAGAGAAACTGAATGCACGTGTGTCAAATGCGGTACGCGGATTGAAATTAACGCGAAGGTTGTCTGGATAACGCGACGATTCACCGTTTCGAATAAACATGTGATTCAGATATTTAGGAGCCTTTTTTGACAACTGCTTGAATATTAAGACGGCCGACTGAAGCTTTGCTCTACTTTCAGGCGTCAAACCATTCAAACGCTCACGGTATTCAGTAACATGTTCACTACGCTTTAATCCAAAAACATATCTAATCTTATCGTTGTCAGCGATGAGATCACGATTGAGCTGATTTAGAGTGTTATGTGCACCCCAACCATAAGTTACTACATTCCCATAATCCATAATGGGGTCAATGAGCGCCGCAGCCATATCACATTTGATATAATTGGGTATAAAATGCTTTGTGTGCCGAATGCGATTTAATACACCATACACTTTTTGCAATTTACACTTGTCATGTTCATTGAAAGAGAGATTTTCGTCAAAAATAACACCAAGGTTTTTAATTGACTTACAGAACTCAAGTTTTTCATCACCAATTTTCACATCATTGATCGCATCAAAATTTAACCGACTTGTGTGATATTTAGAACCGATGATCATTACTTTCGATTTAGAACCGTTTAATTTCATACCGCGACGTGTATTTATTGTACCGTTATGTGTATTTATTGCCTCAGTCGTTAGAGCGCAACTACATATTTTCACCTCGTAATCGATATCTTTCAAACTACATCATGGCCTTGACGTGTTTTGTATCTCATTGCAGTCGTTGCAGTTTATCACTTACCTTGAACTTTCGTCCCAATACTCATCTATTTGTGGAGAAATTATCGTCTTTTCTCTTAAATTTCAATTTTGGACTTAAGACGTCCCAATAATTATCTAAATGGTAGAAAAATTGTCGTCTTTTCTCTGACTTTATTTTACTAATTTAATTCTTGACTTATCGATTGATTTCCCGTATGTGATTCTCTCTTACCTATCGATTGAGATCAATTTTTACTAAACTTTACTACATCTCTACTTGAAATATTCTGAACTCTTTTCTTGCTATCTACTGAAACTTTTGAAGTTTATTTGAATTTTTATTATATGTATTGTCGCATTACATATCTGGGCAAATGCCGCATGTTTGACTATTGCTAAGTTTTACTCGCCGATTGACGATATATTTGATTGTGTATATGGTATATAACCGATTAAGTTAAAAAAAAATCATGGATTGTGCTTAAAATTAATTTTCTTCATCCTCGTCACTACATGAAGCTTCCACGTCTTTCTTGGCCGTTGCCGTGTTACCCAATCGTGAAGCAACCCTTACTGATTCTAGTCTTTACGACGCAACAAGTCTTGCATCGCCTTTTCAATGGCTTTGCGCTGCTCTTCCCGGAGCTGTTCCTCGTCAATCTTGCGTTGTTCTTCATACGCTTTTCGCTCGCGTTCGCGCTCTTCATTTATCAGCTTCATCTTTGTTGCGTAGAAAATTTCTGTTGCAATTTAAAACTCAAAAAAAAAAAAAAAAAAAAAATACTACGATAGAAATTTCAAAGAGAAAAAAAATAACTTGGAATTTTATATTGAACGCAATCATTTAATCAAACTGACCCTAAAACATCTCTTTCATAACAATCAAATTTTACTATTTGGATCGATCCTCTTAATTACTTGAAATTAAATAATTACCGGCCTATTCTTATTATTTAAACAATTTTCCTTTTTCATTGGTTTTGAGTGTTTGCATTTTTTTTCTTACATACTAAATTTACGGTTTGTGCGGCGCCTTAATCCATTGTGTGTTAATTGTGCGCGACCGCGTGTCGCTCGTTCTTTCGTTGAACGATCCGCTATCCGATGTAAATTTTCTGCCGGCCTCGTTCTTCAAAAGTGCACCAAAATTGTTTTGCTGGTAGATCCGACAATGCTAATTTCAATTTTATTCAAATTACAATTAAATTAGCCATCGCATACAATATTTGTTTCAACATGCGTTTTTCTTCAATATAATTCGCTAAACTTATGTTTTTTTTTTTTTTTTTTTCTTTATTAACTACTTACATCGTTCTTGCGTATATCCTTGAATCTTTGTTTTGAGATTCGACTCTTAATTTTAAATAATTCCGGTATACTTCTATTAAATTTATTCACTTCTAGTGAAATCTTTTGAATTTGCTCAATTCTATGCAATTTAAATATTCAACAATTTTACGAAAATCTTAATGCGTAATTGTGATTGACTGAACTTCAGTGTTCCGTTTCAATGCGGTGTGAATCGCTTGAAGCCTATAGTCGAAAAGAAAGAACAACGTCGGTTTCAATCGCATGAAACATTTTATTGCACTTCTTGTGCGATACTGTCATCTGACCACACTATTGTGTATATCTTATGAATGTCAATTTAGACACTTTTCACTGAATTCAAATTCAATCGACAACTTTACCTTTTTTTTTTTTTTTTTTATGTGTTTATCAATGGGATAGCGTTGGAATGGAAAATGTCAAAAATTTTTCCGTAAAAATTCTATAAGCGCCACCTAAAATTTAACCGAGATACTAGATTTTGTGCAGAAAATTTTCATTTCATGTAATTTAATGCATTCATCATAAAATGTTTGAGCTTTAGTGAAAAAGAAATTTTATTCGATAATAATTGAAATTTATTTACTTGAATAAATTAAAAAAAATAAAAAAACAAATTTATCCATATATTAAAACCACAAAAATAATAAAATATTTGTTTGCACACATCTCCACGTTTTTTCCATACTCGTGGAGACGAGACATATTGAAATACGTAATTACGTATTGATTATGACAGCGATTGTTTGTGGTCGGTGTACATCGTGTACCAAATATTATATTATTCAACAACTATAAACAAAATAATGAAAACGGTGAAAACAAAAGTGTTTTTTTTTTATATTAACACTAAATGACATAGATTGCAAAAAATGTGTGACAATTTTCCAAAAAAATAGAAAACCAATTGAATTGCATAAAATGTCACGTGTGTTGCATGAAAACTTTAAAAAAAATTCCAATTCAATCATTGTCATTTGTTTAAAAGTGTTTTAAATTACAAAAAATCACGTATTTATTAAAACGAATCATAACCTAACATTCATGCATTGAGATGACATTATGTAAAAATTATAGCGATATTGATTTTTTTTTTGCTCTCTCTCGTGATGTGATTAGGTTTCAAGTGCGACAAAAGGCTTTCAGGCCGATTGTGATTCTCAATGTATCCAAATTGAATTTCTCATCAATTTCGGGCAACGGAGCGTATAACAAACAATGCAAACCACAATGGCTGTTGCAACGCAAACAACCCGAATTAATTTTAATGGCAGTATGGGCAGTACCACCAGTACCACGGAGAGATTATGGAATGTTGGCTGTGAGGTAAATTCGGTAAATTGCATAAATGTGAAAAATGTTGATGCCATTCAATCTATTTGTATATATTATTTTTTTTTTTTTTCTTTTCTCTTTTATTTGAGAATTTCATCGAAATGACTTCAGATGAAGCACAAGATTTTAACCAAGACAATTCAATCAAGACAAATAAGAAATTTATTTGCGGTGTTATCGAGGGATTTTATGGTCGACCATGGACAACGGAACAACGTAAAGATCTGTTTCGAAAGTAAGATTTTTGTTTTTTTTTTTACGTCTCCTTCGTTATTGTGCTATAACATTTGCAGCAATGAAAAAATGTATCATTTTATTGGCCAATCAATCGACATGTGTATGACTTTTTAAATTTATTTTTTTATTCCAAATTACAATCAATCTGGTTCAAAAGCTTTTTTTTTCCAGTTTTATTTATTCATTGGACATAGAAAATTTTTTAAAGCAAAATTCATTGTTATTTGGAATGAAAAAAAAAGTAAAAAAATTCATACTGATGTTGATTCATTTTCTATTTTTCATTTTTTCATTGCTATAATGCTTACAATTCGATAGAATATGATCGATCAAAAGTTTTGTACATGTGTATGATATGAGTGGTATGCATTATGAGGCCTCTCTTTCGCATGGAAGAGAATAACGACAGATTTATCTGAACGCATGCCGGGTGGGGCTTCATGCTGCCTAAATATTTAATCAAATACGATTAAATAAAATTATAATGGTTGTTTTTTTCCAATTGTATAAAATGGGTTTTTCCATTTCGTTTAAAATGATTAATCGAATAATTGATTGTACAATGATTTAGGTTAAAACGATGGGGCATGGATTCGTATGTTTATGCACCAAAAGATGACTATAAACATCGTGCATACTGGAGAGAATTGTACACCGTTGAAGAAGCTGATCATTTAACAAGTTGGTATTTTTTTTTTTTTTTTCCATTATTTTAGAAAATTACAAAATATTTTCAAAGAAAAATTACAAAACAATTGCAAATTATAAATTCGCAAATGAATCATATATGTATGGTATAAATCATAATTATTTTAATAATCAAAATAAATAGGTTTAATTGCCGCTGCAAAAGAACACAATATAACATTCTATTATGCCCTGTCACCGGGATTGGATATGACATACAGTAATCCAAAAGAGGTTTCAACATTAAAACGGAAATTGGATCAAGTGTCACAATTTGGTTGCGAAGCATTTGCATTATTATTTGATGATATTGAACCGGAAATGAGTAAAGCCGATAAAGAAGTATTTCAATCATTTGGACAAGCACAAGTATCAGTGACAAATGAAGTGTACAATCATTTAAATTGTTGACGATTTTTATTTTGTCCAACACAATACTGTAGCACAAGAGCACAACCATCTGTTACAAATTCTGAATATTTAAATACAATTGGCCGTAAATTGGTACAAGAAATTGATATATTATGGACGGGACCAAAAGTTATATCAAAAGAATTAACAGTTGAATCAATGCAAGAAGTAACAGAAGTGATGCGTCGACCACCAGTTATTTGGGATAATTTATATGCAAATGATTATGATCAAAAGCGTGTTTTTCTTGGACCATATGCTGGACGCTCACCCGAATTAATTCCAATGCTTCGTGGTGTACTTTCAAATCCAAACTGTGAATATCATGCAAATCAAATTGCCATTCATACATTGGCGCATTGGTCAAA
>JAQOWM010000383.1:0-97009 GCA_029041755.1 Resseliella maxima | reverse complement strand
ATTACTGTCACACCAATCCCTCGAGATTGAAGTTGAAAAGAATCTGCATCATTATTCACTATTTTGGCTATTCGTACATCATCGGCGAACATTGATAAGAAAACATTGTTTGAAACTACAGATGGTAGGTCATTAATGAATAGTAGAAAAAGCGTTGGGCCAATATGGCTACCCTGTGGAACACCTGAGTTTACAGTAAAATCGAGAGATTCAGCGGCTTCCAGTTTAACGTATTGTTGGCGATCAGATAGATATGATTTTATCCACCTGATGATGATTGTAGGAATTGGAAACGTTGTTAATTTTCGATGAAGAATGTCATGATTGACTCTGTCGAATGCCTTACTGAAGTCAAGATATAATACATCCACTCGATTTGAAGTATTCAAACCAGCAATGGAGTAGTGCAGGAATTCTATCAAATTCGTTGTTGTTGAGCGATGCTTCATGAAGCCATGTTGATGCGGAGATATACTGCCAAATACAAGACGAGTAAGATAAAAATTAACACAGTGTTCGAAGAATTTAGTGATTGTCATTAATTTTGCAATGCATCTATAATTCCTTATGTCCGATTTATTGCCTTTTTTTGAAAATCGGTCGAACGCAATAACGTTTCCAAGCGCTCGGAAATATGCCAGATTGAAGAGATTCATTAAATATAAGTGTAAATGGCTCATATAAAACGGATGCACAATTTTTCAGTATAAGAGGATGAATACCATCAGGACCAGCACTGGTGTTTGTCTTAATCTTCATTAGTTGATCGAATACAAAATATTCTTCAAATACAAATATTTCATTCTTTAGATTTTGCGCTTCAAATGATGAAGATCGACCGGACTGGTTCGATGAAAAATTCTCACCAAAAAATTCAGCAAACATTGAGGCCTGAACATTTATATCCATTGACGATTCGTCAATGACGAATCTGTAACGTAATGTAATAGTTTCGGTAAACAGTCACTCGTTCGCTTTGAGTTGACAAATTTCCAAAATGAAGAGGGATTTGATTTTAACGATGATTCCAGTTTTTTCTTGTAGTTCTCATATAAAAGTCCGTTGAGAGAATCAAATTCCTCACAAATACGATCAAATGGGGACCTATCACCATTGACTTTAAATCGTTTCCATTCTTTATTTTTCCGGTTTTTAAGTGATCGAATCTGCTTATTCCACCATGGTCTTTTCAATGGACTGATTTTTGACTTTGGAGTCACACACAATTTCAAAATCGTCATTGTCTAACTCGATTTTAAACGATACAAAATGTAGCTTGAAATCTCGTCATTTGTAGTTTCTTGCTGAAACGAGATACCCAAACTGCTTTCTCGAATGACGGCTTTTCTTCCCGTTTTTTACGCTCTGGTTTTGATTTGATTTCGATAATTGACAGTCCATTTGTGCTAGTTTTTGTGCCAATTTTCGGCTTCGGTGCATCATATTTCCGGGGCTATCATTTCTCTTACGTTTCGGTGTATTATTCAATCTCAGAGCATTGGCAAATGACGATTTAGCCGGAATTTCAATTGAATTACTATTCGAATTTGGTGTTAAGTTGATTTTGCGATGAACATTTAAGGCCGTGGGTAGTATTGACGATTTTTTAGCATGCGAGACCAAGGTATCAGTATTGTTTTGTATCGTTTGAAATGTTTGTGTATTAGTTTCTGTCTTTCGTTGAATTGACGTTAAAATTTCCTTGAAATCAGCCAATTCTTTTGCAATCGGCTCGATTGATTCATTGTTTTTCTGACGTGATTTGGAGGTTGAACGAGTAGTTGGTATTTTCATTATTTTTTTTATGTTCCGTGATCGACAATGACTCATCGCAACAGACAAGTGCTAATTGTGACAAAAACACATACATGACGATACCATTCAATCTGATTTTCACAGCATCGCTTTCATTTTTGTCATCTTTACCAACGGCGTATTCTGCATATTCAATGCCAAAACATTCCAAATAGCACAAATTATTGCATTTTGCACATTTGATTTTTGGACCAGTTCGCATGAATGGTGGCCAATCATCCCTACGGCATTTATGTCTTCCCTGAGACATTTTTAAGTAAAAAGAGCCTGCGGCTCTCCTGAGTGGCCCCCAAGTGCCCCAAATGCAAGGACTAAGTACAGGCCCGAATTTCAACAAAATCCAACACTTTACACTGTCAAACCATAACCTCATTTTCTGTGTGTAGACAAAAAGAAAATGTCAATATTTTGGTTTTGGTTTTGAGTATCAGTCGTTTAGCTATTCAGAGAGTACAAAGTTTTATATATATTATATATTATATATTATTATTTATATATTATTTTTTTTATATATTATTTTATTTCACCGCCAAGAACTGGCTGAATATAGATACATGTATTATTTACATAAATGATAAAATCACATAGTATTAACGAATATCAAAAATGTTATTAGGCACTTTAGATAAGTTATTTTTAAAATTATTTCTAGTATCGGAATTAATGAACACATTTTTAATGCGATTAGCATATTTACAAATTTGAGTAATTGGAGCATTAAAATTTCTACTTAGATTGCAATTTGAGATTTTGAAAAGTTCAGCATCACGAAAATTACGAGGATTTTGATTGACATAAAATAATTGTTTAACAAAAGGACAATGAATCCTATCAGTGAGCACGTCATACAAAAACATCAAAGAGAAGTCAATTCTTCGACGGTCAAGTCTGACCATATCCAAAGCATGAAGACGGTTATTATACGACAAAATTTGGTAGTTATTCGCCTCGTTTGGATATTCACGAAGCGCATACATTGTGAATCGACGTTGTATACTCTCCAACATTTCAGATTTGGTAGATGGAATGGTTATCCATAATGTACTTGCATAATCCATATGCGAAAGAACAAATGCTGAGTAGACCGCCCTTAGTGTTGAATAATCGAAAATTTCACGACAAAAACGTTTGATAAAGCCCAGTAAAGAGTTGGCTTTCGAAACGACCAAATCAGTATGAGCATTAAAATTCAATTTATTGTCAAATAAAATACCAAGGTCTCGATGTTCACTTAGGTTAGCGAAAATGTGATCATCGTAATAATAGGACGGCTGCGGTTGAGTTCTCCCACGGTGAATTGAGATTATTGAACATTTTTCAAGGTTCAAGTGTAAATCATTTACATCACACCAATATCTCAACATGTTGATAGACGACTGGAGCTTAAGTGCATCAGTTTCACTATTTATCGCTTTCGCAATTCGAACATCATCAGCAAACATTGATAAAAAAACATCATTCGAGACTATAGATGGCAAGTCGTTAATAAAAAGCAAAAAAAGCGTTGGGCCGATATGGCTACCTTGAGGAACACCTGAATTGACAGTGAAGTTTGAAGATACAACTGATCCAAGCTTCACATATTGTTGACGTTTAGATAAATACGATTTTATCCATTTGATCATGTTAGCAGGAATCGGAAATGTTGAAAGTTTTTGAATAAGAATGACATGGTTGACCTTATCAAACGCTTTGCTGAAGTCGAGGTACAAAACATCAACTCGGTTTTTGGCATTCAAACTTGCAATTGAGTAGTGAAGAAATTCCATTAAATTTGTTGTCGTTGAACGATGCTTCATAAAGCCATGCTGACATGGAGATATACTACTAGAAACAAGTCTAATCAGATGAACGTTTACACAGTGTTCGAAAAACTTGGCAATAGTTCCCAATTTAGCGATGCATCTGTAGTTTTTTACATCCGATTTATTACCTTTTTTGAAGATCGGACGAACACAGTAACGTTTCCACACATCAGGAAAATATCCAGAGATCAGCGATTCATTGAATAAGAGAGTGAGTGGTTCATATAAAACAGATGCACAATTCTTCAGAATGAGTGGGTGTAAACCATCAGGACCAGCACTAGTGTTAGTATTTATTTTGAGTAGTTGATCGAAAATAAAATACTCATCCAGAACAAACGTATCATTAGTGGACACAATCGGACTAATCACTGTCGGTTCTAGAGCAGGGGCATCCGGAGTGAAGTTTTCACCGAAGAAATCAGCGAACATTTGAACTTGCTCAGCCTCATCCGTTGAAGAACGCGAACCGTAATGCAACAATTTCGGTAAGCAATCGCTTTTGCGCTTCGAGTTAATAAATTTCCAGAATGATGCGGGATTCGATTTAAGAGATGATTCCAATTTTTTCCTATGGTTGTGGTATAAATGTGCATTTAGTGAGTCGAACTCAGCAAAAGCATGATCGAAACGAGACCTGTCACCAGTGGTTTGGAATCGCTTCCATTCTTTGTTTTTCCTGTTTTTCAAAATTTGGAGTTCTCTATTCCACCATGGTTTTATAAATTTTCTAGTAACTGAGCGTTTTACAAAACGTGTAATAGCTTCATCGATTACATCATGAAAATATTTGACCTTTCCATCGAGCAATCGACAAGTTAAATTTTCCATTATATTGAGATCATTAATGTAGTTACACATTTCAACATAATTTACACGATTAAAATTTAATCTTAAATCATTTGTATCATGCTCCGAAACCATTTGGCAGTTGTAGATGAAGAGTAAAGGCGGATGATATGTATCAATTTTTGACAATGGCTTTGTTTCGGATAGTTCAACATTCGGAAAATCATTCGTGAATGCCAAATCAAGCAATTTACCCGAATCATTGAATTTATCATTTATTTGAATGTAGCCTAAGGTGAAGATACCGTGGAGAAAGTCGGCAGCATGCGAAGGTGACACATTAATTGGTAGCATTACTGGGAAATCATCATTAAAATTATCATTCGGTAAAATCCAGTCAACACAAGGTATGTTAAAGTCGCCCAACACAAGTATGGAGTCAGTTTGATCGACCTGAATAGACTTGATTGCATCTAAATGCTTTGAATATAAATTGGATGATGAGGCTGGTGGAATATACGCAACATATACAAATAACTTTGAGTCAGTTGTTCGCTGTATCGAAACACAGGTATATTCAATATCATTGAAACCACAAAGTGAAACAGCGGTGGACACGAATGTATGTTTAACGGCTATCAAAGTACCACCACCAAGAAGTAATGATGATCCAGTCGTTTCGCGATCAGTACGATACACAATGTAAGAGTTGTCGAAATATTCATTGGTGAAGAAAGATGCATTTAACCAGGTTTCTGTGAGAGCAATAGTTGAATAATCAGAGGAAGTAGAGTTAGCGAAAAATTGATTTTGTTTTGACCGGAGGCCACGAACATTTTGGTAATAAATGCTAAATTCAAGTGGCACTGTATACAATTGCGGAAGAATTGTTGATGAATTGTTGAATCTATTGTTGCTATTACAAAATGTTGAAATGTTGCTGACTTTAGGTACATTAGAGCTTGTTGCAGGTGCACATTTATGACTAGAACTAATGTAAAAAGAATTTTGATCGATGGAGCATGTGGCATTTAAGATTGTTGAAAATCCATTGGTTGATCAGTCACTGGTATGATATTCGTTGATATAGATTCGTTTGATGTAACATCACCATTCAATTTCATGATTTTATTTGGTTGTGACAAATTTTCAGCTGGTGGTTTTGATAGAAATTCACTAAGCGTTGGTGTTCTTGGTTGCGGAATGAATTCACGAATATATACACCCTGAGGCCAGAAATTTATATCCAACAACACTTCAAAATTTTCGGATTTTGTGTCAACTTTGAACGAAATGAATGATAATGAATTTACATCCTTATCCTTTTTAACGAGAAGTGTACATTTAAAATCTTCATGCGCTTTCAGCTTCGAACATTGTGTAATATAATCGTTGACCATTTCTAGCGTCACTGAATTGTCAATACGCGACACGTGAATCGATTTATCGAATTTTTGAATTAATTTTTGCTTTTGTGAACCCGATTGAGATGAGCGAATTTGGACTGGAGCAATTTTCAAGTTAGTTTCAATGGTGCGTGTACAGATTTTAGACGTAGGTAAATCTTTCGGTCTATTGTTTGTTGATGATTTCAATTCAGAGACTGAACGTTTATTAGCTAATTGATGACTACGTTGTTCACGAACAATTTGAGAAAACTGCAATGGTTCAGGTGTGTACGTTGATTTAGAAACATTATTTACATCACCAGTGGTTAAAGAGTTTCTATTCGGCGTTTTTACGATGTCATAAATATCAGTTGAATTATTCTTAATAATCGACAAATCGCTTGTGACAATGTTCATTGATTGTTTGATCGATTTAACCATTGAATTCAAAGTCATCAAATCTTTTTTTAATTCAGAGTTTGAGACCGGATTCATAATGTTTACATTTTTTTGAGCATTTGGAGAATCAAATTGGCGTAAAGCAGGACAGGTACCAGATGATTTGAGTGCTGGACTATCCATGTTGGCATTTACTTGCGGTACTATATTTTTTTGAGGCGCCTCCATCAAATAATCAACGGCATCATCAAGAAAAACTGCATCACATGAACCGCAAGTAAATACTATCGTTTTTGGATCGCATGCAAAATTAGCATTTGACGAAATTTTGGATTTTACAGCACTTTTGCCACATTTGACAAAGCCGAAACAAAGCAAATAGAATGTTCTAAGGCATTTCACGCATTTAGTTGTCGGGCCAGAAACAGCTTTCAGTGGGCATTTATCACGCTGACAAATATGAGTGGTTTGACACATTCTATTGAATGGCCAACAACAACAATGAATGCAACACGAAAAATAAATTCACTTTTAATTAATAGCTTACGAATAACAAAAAATGAACAATGCAAACGTAGAACAGGATGGTATTTATACACCAACCAAAATTAAATCGAATTTAAGACGAAGAAATAATTTAAATTAATTTTAAATGGTTAGATAAATCGGAGTAAGAAATAAACACAACTAATCAGTTTGACAGATTTTGACACTTATGAGTTTTTTTTCATTGACTAATTAGAAAATGATAAATTTTGTTATTGGAAAAAGTACCTCAGAAAAACACAACATCTAAACCCTGCGTAGTCTGCCCAACCTGATTTTTCATCTAAAAAATTTTTTAAATCATTTTTTTTTCGGAAATTTTCTTCAATACTTAATCGATTTGCCCTTGGCATCATGTACTGCGATGATTCAGCACAGGAGACAGTTAGAATCTAATCTTATTTGACAGTTTTAGACTAAGAGCCACTGAACTAAGGATGTGTTATTTCTACTTTATAGAAATATAAAGTTCGAATAACATGAAAAAGTACGTAAATTTCTTACATTCCAAATATCTGCATGAAATGTTCAATACCGATCAAAATCTGATCGATTAAAATTGATTAAAAGAAACATTAATTTTTGCTTTAAACGAAGACTGTACGTCTGAAGAAATGGTTGAATGTAACCACATCAAAGCCAAGATGAACAAAAGATTTAGTCATGCCAATCCGAGCAATTATGTCAAGGCGGTACATGCCGAGACGACAGTTCAACCAACTGAGAAGGATGTAGTAAAATTTCTGACTACGAAAAGTAATTATCGCCAGCATGCCTGCTTTAATTGCAATGAAACTTCTCATTTGTTAATTGACTGTCCCAAGCCGATTGACAGGATGTTTTGTTTTAGATGTGGGAAAGATGGTGTTACTTCACAAAATTGTTCTTGTAATAAGTCATAAAACTCGAAAACTGTCGCTTGTCTCAATCCAGTGACGAGCGACGAGAATACAAACTTGCCAAAATGAGAAAATCAGTAGTCATCCCACCAAAATTTCTGGCCATTGAGTCTTCAGAAATCAATTTATCAAACGATAAACGTCTATACTTATTCGTGAAAACATTCGATTTTAAAACGCGTTGATTGTTAGATAGCGGCGCTCAAGCTACTGTAATTAGTTACAAAATGTATATTAAGTTATTAGACGCTGGTTTGCCTTTACTGCAGTGCAATATAACAATCACCACCGCTGGTGGATCACGACATTTAGCAATGGGATATATGAAGATACCATTTGTAGTTCGAGGTGTGAAACGAATCGTTCCATCTCTTGTAGTAAAAGAATGTGCATGCGAATTAATTCTTGGCGTTGATTTTTGGAATGCTTATAAAATAAAGCCATGTTTTACTGGTGATTTATTTGATATAAATGTCATGACGACGGATATGAAAGTTCCCATAGATAGTGATCCAAATGAAAATGATGAAATCTCAGAAAATTTTGAAGCGGATGTAATTCCACCAAAATGTATAAGTGTTGAACTTCCTCATGTATTGAATGATGAACAAAGAGAAAAATTGAACAAAGTCATGAAAAGTTTTCCCTATTGTGACAAAAATGGTCCATTAAATAAGACGCAATTGAAAATAGCACGAATCGAAACTGGTAATGCAAAACCATATCGTTGTAAAACGCGTATCGACCCCCCTTGGAAAACAAAAAAGATAATTGAAGCAGTAGACAAATTGGAAAAAAGAGGCATTGTAAAACGTGTAGAATTTTCCGAATGGTTACAGCCAGTGCTGAATGTTCCAAAACCAAATGGTGATACACGAATTGTTCTCGACGCTAGATGGTTAAATGCTGTGACAAAAAAGAATGCATATCCACAGCAGAACGCAAATCGTATTCTTATTCTGATTGGAAAAGCCAAGTATATCAGTACCGTAGATATGACTGATGCATATTTTCAATTACCATTGCATCCAGATTCACAAGCAAAAACAGCATTCGCTGTACTATCAAGAGGAACTTATGTTTACAAAAGAATGGCTCAAGGTTTGACCAACAGCGGTGCTGAGTTATGTAGTCTACTCGACAGCCTGTTGGGATCAGAATTTGAACCTCATGCTTTTCCATATTTAGATGATATTGTTATCGTAAGCGAAACTTTTGAAGAACATGTCGATATTTTGCCTCGATTGGCTAAAAAATTAAAGTACGCTAATCTTTCCATCAGTGAGTCAAAATCAAAGTTTTGCTTCAAACGATTGAAATATCTCGGACATACAATAGATGAAAGTGGAGTAGCAATGGATAAATCACGCATTTCTGCCCTTGAAAACTATAAAATTCCAAAAACCATTAAAGACGTTCAACGACTTATGGGATTAGCGGGATGGTATAGACGTTTTGTGAGAAATTTTGCATGTATGACTGCGCCTATTACAGAATTGTTACAAAAAAATGTGAAATTCGAATGGACACAAGAAAGAGAAACAGACTTTCGATTATTAATAACAGCTTTGACTTCTTCGCCAGTAATGGCAGCACCAAATTATAATTTACCATTTGAAATTCAAGCTGACGAACCATCATTCGACAGACCATCATTCGTTATTATGGCTCAAAAACTTAAAAGATCCAGGTGGTAGATTAGCAAGATGGGCTCTTTGTCTTCAAGCATATGACTTCACGTTAATCCATCGAAAGGGAAAATGTCATGTTGTGCTAGACGCTAGTTCGCGTGCAATAAATTGTATTTCTTCAGTTGATTCGTCAGACCAGGCATCTGGTAAATCAATCGATAATTGGTACAACTATTTAATGAAATTGGCCGAATTAAAGCCAAAAGAAAATGACAATTTGAAAATGGTAAATGGTCTTCTATACATTCGAACAAATTTCAAAGTAAAATGTGATGACAAAACCTGTCTATGGCGACTCTGTGTTTCAAGAGAAAAACGATTAAAGGTCATTGCCGAGAATCATGATTCAAATAATGCTTGTCATTTTGGTACTTTCAAGACAATAGCGAGAATTCAAAATATGTACTTTTAGCCTGGTATGAACAAATCCATAAAAACTTATGTGAGAAACGGCTCAATTTGTAAAGAAACGAAAGCGTTTAATCAAACGACTACACCAAAAGCGGGAGATTTTGTTGAAGCAAAACGCCCTTGGCGTATAGTTGCTACAGATATCTGTGGTCCCTTTCCCCGTAGTCGAAATGGTAATCGATTTTTATTGGTAGCAGTCGATGTGTTTTCAAAATTCGCTGTGATAAAGGCAGTAAGAGACGCTACTGTAAAGGCAGTCGTAAAATTCTTGCGCGAAGAGGTGGTTTTGCGCTATGATTGTCCCGAAATTGTAGTAACGGACAATGGTGTTCAATATCGATCTGAACATTATGGTCAATTCACGAATGAATTTGGTATAAAGCGCTGGTTCACTGCAAATTATTTTGCTCAAGCAAATCCAATTGAATGTGTGAACAAAACCATTGGTAACGCCTTGCGTATTTTCATGCGTGAAGAATTGAACCATAAGAAATGGGACAAACATATTTGCGAAATTGCAAATGCAATAAACAGTTCTGTTCATACGAGTACTGACAAAACTCCATACGAAATTAATTATGGTCAGAAAATGGTGCACCATGCAAAACAATATCAAGAAAACCTTGATATAAATGAGAAACCAAAACGTAAGGAGTTAGTTAAAATAAAATTCGTTTTAGAAATTTTATTTTCCGTTTGATTCAATTTAAAGTTTTTTTTTTATGAAGTCTTGGAATTGCGAACAATCACCATTTCATTCAATGGATGTGTTGACCGTGGCATTTCCGGAAATTTGTGAAAGAATAACATGAAAACGGAGTGCACATCTCTGGCGATTAAGATCGGTTCGATCGATCGATTATTGCGAATAACAAGAAGCTACGCATGTAATGAGTTGATATTCGCTTAGATAAGCTCATATCATATAAGAAAGGGGAGTGTGTTCTGGTTTCACTATCACAAAAAGAATTGTAAAAAAAAAAAAAAAAAAAAAATAAGAATTGAAAATGAAATTAAAATACGTATAAAGACACACGACATAAACAAACAATTGGATTGTATTGAGATGTCAAATGTGTGTAGATCATAAGGAAATCTTGTCTAATTTAGTTTTAGTTATAACTATAAAAAATAGATGGCGTCACGCGTAAAATTTATTCTTGCTAAAAAATGTAAAGCAAAGAATAGAAAAACGTGGTGTGTGCACGCTCTCTTCTCTTCAGACCATGAAATGGAATAGACGTAATTCGGGAGAAAATAATTGAAATAAAGTAGTTTTGTTAAATTAAATTGTACTTTTATTTCTCTCGTTTCACAACACGAATTTTACATAAGTTATGTTGTGGCAATAGCTATCCTACTTAAATTGGATATTAATTTTTGGAGATTTCTGAACTAAAACAAAACAGAAAATCCAGAAAACAGATTATCACAAACTGGAATAGTGAAATTTGCTTGCAAAGTGAAAACTAAAACCACGTGTGAGTAATTAGATGGAATAAATTCGTCGCTGGAATACCAAAACAAGTTCGATACGTTAAACGGTCCTGAACTAGGATTTGGACTGGATGATTTTGTCATTGAAACAAATAATTAAGTTCGAAGCGTAAAACGGACCCGAACTTGGACGTCGTTGGATCGTATTTTATAAGGAACGATTTCGATGCGAATAACGGACCCGAAATCCAGCCGTGTGAGATAAAGAAACGTTTAATTAATTTCTCTTTTGTAAGTCAATTTTCACTAAATATAAGAGAAGAAGAGCATTTTTTAAACGAAAGACCGGAAATCCAATGAACAATTAATCGCGGTCATAAAATTAGAGAAAGAAAGAGAGTTTATAACAAAATTTACGTACTTTTTATGTTATTCGAACTAAATCAAATGTAAAGCATAATTAAAAAATACTATTGTCTTTATTAAGTTTTCAATTAATCAGATTTCACCTTAATAAGTGAAAAACTTAAAAAAAAAATTTTTCTACGGTTAAAGTAATTTTTAAAATAACTTTCAAACTAATAATCATCTATAAAGTAGAAATAACACATCCTTAGTTCAGTGACTCTTAGTCTATTTGGCCCAATTGGCCTCAATGAATTTCTTTATTGCATTGTGGTTGTTATGGCGCCAAAATTTACCTTAAAAGACACAATACCTAATGGAAACAATTTTTCTTCTTCTACTTCTTCGTTTATGTATTTAAGAGTTCACAGACAACGAATTCATTACGTACAAGACACAAAATGACCACCAATATCATACGTTTTAAATTAGTTATCTGTGTATGAGTTGAACTCTAAAATATTGGGAGTGTGTATTGAAATTGTCGCATTTTTCATCAAGAATAAGCCTTTATTTCGTTAACAAAATGAATGGATACATTAATCAAAGTATTGCCCGTCGGAAGCTATAACTTTTTCCCATCTTTCTGGTAGCATACGGATTCCACGCCGAAAGAATTCCTCATCTTTTGATGCCAAGAATGAATCGACCCAATTTTTGACTTGCTCAGAAGAAGTGAAGCGTGTATCAGCCAGGTGATTCTGCATCGATCGGAACAAATGGTAATCAGAAGGGGCTATGTCTGGGCTATATAGCGGGTGGGGTAGCACATCCCATCGAAGCGTTTCCAAGTATGTTTTGACGACCTTTGCATCATGTGGCCGAGCGTGGTCATGTTGAAGAATAACTTTGTCATGTCTTTGCTCGTATTGAGGCCGTTTTTCGCGCAATTCTCGGCTCAAACGCATCAATTGTCTTCGATACAGATCCCCTGTGATGGTTTCATTCGGTTCCAGCAGCTCATAATATACCACACCCTTCTGATCCCACCAAATACAGAGCATTACCTTAAATCCATGAATATCTTGTTTTGATGTCGATGTTGCTCGTTTGCCGCGCTTCACAATGCTGTTTTTTGCTTGGGGTTATCGTAATGGATCCACTTTTCATCGCCAGTGACAATTCGATGCAAAAAACCCTTCCGTTTTTGCCGTTGAAGCAGCTGTTCACAAGTGAAAAATCGTCTTTCAACGTCTCTCGGCTTCAATTCGTGCGGCACCCAATTTCCATGCTTTTGAATGAATCCGGATGTTTTCAAACGCATGGAAATGGTTGATCGGTCCACTCCCAATGATTTTGCAAGTTCTTCTTGCGTTTGACATGGATCCTCATCCAGTAATGCTTCCAATTCTTCATCTTCGAACTTTTTCACTTGTCCAGGACGTTCCTTATCTTCTGTGTCAAAATCACCACTTTTAAAACGTGCAACCACCTTTGACATGTTCTAATTTCTGGAGCATACTCAGGATAAACCTCAGAGAGAAATTCATGAGCTTGTGTTGCGTTTCGCTTTGAATTAAACAACAAAAGCTTCCCGCAAATGTTGTTTTTTTGGCACGAAATTCGACATTTTCAATGCAATAAAAAACTTGTGTATACAAACTTGTGTTCACTTTGACTGATGGATTTTACTAGATTTCTTAATGCTCTTTAAGGTAGAATAGATGTCACTGTCAAAATATATGACGGTTGAATAAATATGAAGTTAGTAACAAATGCGACAGTTTCAATACACACTACCAATACATAACGAAGAAGAAGAAGCATATTATGGCCTGGCTGCATCTGGCCTTTTTTGAATGTAATATAATGCACTGTATGCAAAATTTCAAGGCATATCTGCTAGACCTAAACAAAATTGGTGGAATTTTGGCGAAAAGTTTAAAAAAAATCAATATTCCAAAAACAACAATATAATAAAGAAATTCATTAAGGCAGACTGCACCACACGGCCTCAAAAGTCAAATAAAATTGAATCTTATAAGTTTCCCACACTGAATTATTTCATTACATGATAGATAGGGTGAATAGATTAAGTATTCAAAGAAATGTCCGAAAAAATATGATTTTTGCATTAAGACCAGCCCGAGCCAGGGGAGCAAGCCCCCACAAAAATGAATTATAGACATATTTAGTCTAATAAATCATTATCATAACGAAAAATATTAATGGGTGTATTAATTAATTTTAAGGATTTTTGTAGTAAAATCGAGGGTTTATTTCGAAAAATTCTCACAATATATTATTATTCAAAGTATTGCCCATCGTTAGCTATGACTTTTTCCCATCTTTTTGGTAATTTGTGGATGCCGTTCCAAAAAAACTCCTCATCTTTTGAGGCTAAGAATGTATCGAGCCAATTTTTGATTCCCTCAACTGAAGTGAAGCGTATTCCGGAAAGGGCATTTTGCATCCATCGAAACAAGTGGTAGTCAGAAGGGGCAAGGTCTGGGCTATAAGGCGGGTGAGGCAGATTTTCCCATCCGACATTTTCCACGTAGTTTTTGGGCCCTTGAGCGCGATGTGGCCGAGCATTGTCATCATGGAAAATTAATGACTCATGTCTGCTCTCCCATTCTGGCCGTTTTTGTTTGATTGCTGCGTTCAATTTGATGAGTTGTTGTCGGTAGCGTTCTCCATTAATGGTTTCATTTGGTTTTAGCAGCTCATAATATAGCACACCCTTCTGATCCCACCAAATACAAAGCATTACCTTGGCAGCGTGAATATTTTGCTTCGACGTCGATGTTGATGCATGCCCGGGTGGTCCCCATGATTTTTTGTGCTTGGGATTATCGTAGTAGATCCACTTTTCATCGCCAGTAACAATACGATGCAGAAATGACTTCTTTTTGTGGCGAGCCAGCAGCATTTCCGACATGCAAAATCTTCTTTCAACGTCTCTTGGCTTCAATTCGTGTGGCACCCAATTTCCTTGCTTTTGAATGAAACCTGCTTTTTTTAAACGTTGTGAAATGGCTCCTTGAGTAACTCCCAATGATTTTGCAAGTTCTTCTTGAGTTTGACATGAATCCTCATCGAGTAATGCTTCCAATTCTTCATCTTCGAACTTTTTAGGCTGTCCAGGACGTTCCTTATCTTCTGTGTCAAAATCACCACTTTTAAAGCGTCGAAACCAGTACTCACACGTTTGTTGCGATGGAGCATGCTCACCATAAACTTCACACAGCAATCTATAGCTTTCAGCTGCTTTTTTCTTCCATTGGAAGCAGAAAAGTAAAGTTTCCCGCAAATTGCGTTTTGTTGGCACAAAATTTGACATTTTTAGAACTCAAAAAAATTATGTTGTTTACACTTCAACGAAATGACGTATACTGAAAAATTTAGCGCAATAATGACGCTTCACAATGAAGTTAGTTGCAGTGTAGTCTGATTGGTTTTAATATTAGTAACGCCATCTCTTGTAAAATCCTTAAAATTAATTAATACTACCAATATATACTATATCGATTTTTGTCAAACAAATATAATAGATAAACAAAGATTATGACCAGGCAAAAGATTCAGAACAGACAGAAACTTATTATTATGTCTATAGTGTAAGATAAACACGAAACAAATTTTATAAAATAAATGTTTCAAAATATGAAAGCATACACACAAACAAATAGAGGAGTTATAATCATCACGCGTATAAAAGTATTGGCGATTGCAAATATACAAGTTGCGCTTACACCAATATTAGTGTAAACGATCTACTTTAAGGGGTAAACGTGCCCCATATACTAACGTACAGAGTATCATAGCTCCTGTATTTGTTTGTGTGTAGCATAAAATCAAGAATCAACTGTATATCGAAATATGCATGTCATTATTCAAGTAAGAACTATATATTTGCAGTCAAAGGGGTACCGTATTTCGGTCCACACGTGGGCACGGGGGGGAGGCGGGTAAATCAATTGTATGGGCTGATAAAAATAAGACTTCTTTCCACTTTTTTTAACATTGGCCAACCGGAAAATATAGCTGATCAATGGCAAAATCTTTTACATTCTATTGTCTTGAGCAATAATTATTGTCAAATAAAAAGTGTAAAAACAAGTGTATTTGCTTTCTGGTCACAGCTTTTGAAATGGCCAGAGATTGTGTGGGGAAAACAAATAAAGCGTCTTCTTTTTTACTGTGCTTTCGCTACTAAGCTGAAATAGGCTTCTCAACTTCCAATTACATTCGAGATGCACGTAGAAGTCGACTTACACCAAACAATCTGGACGTAATAATGCGAATTAAGATAAATGGCCCAGATGAATTAGAATATTTTCCGGCTGCCAAATATGCTAGAAGATGGATAAAAAGTGGAGGTCTTGCCGCAGACAGTAAATAATAAGGAATGAAAAAATTTCGCTTCTCGAAGATGAAAACATTGATACTAAAAGAATACTTGTTAAAAAGTTCAATTTTTTAAGAATATGTAGATAATTATGAACCATTATAATCATTTTTCAGTTTTAGAACAATAAACTTGAACATAATACTACTTTATAAGAATTTTGAATTTTTTTTTAGGAACTCATTTTGGTCGCAACACTATTTGTATTGAAAACTCCAATTTGACCCCACTTTGTCTATCCTCATCCCCGAAATTTGTCCTTTGTCTGATGTTCCCCCGCTAGGGTGAATAAAAACGAATTTTAGTCGCGCGACCAAAATTCGTATTTCAAAACGAATTTTGATCGCACAAAAAAACGAATTTTGGTCGCAGCAAAATTCCCATAGAAATTGCAGCCCGACCAAAATAGTATGACACCAGTTAAAAGTGTTCACTAAACTGCTTTTTACTAATCAACAATTTTCAGTGCAATGAATTGGTTCGGAGGTGACCACTATGCTTTTAATAGTACGTATAAATTATTTGAATTGAGAATTATTTTAAAAGAATTGATTCCATTCGACGTATATCTATGAAAGATCAACGCCGAAGAAATCTTTCATTTTTAGAATTTGAAAAGCAAAGATTAAGCAGTGTGGATGATAACTCGATTTTAAATATGTCCTCTAAAGTCAATAAAAAAATCCAACTATTCATGTTTCAGAGCAAATACCGCTTAATGATGTTTAAAGCATATGGAAATAAAAATGAAATAAATGAGAATTTTAGATTTTGAATTTTTTCTCTGTCCCCCTAGTAATTTCCAGCAAAAATCTTTACTTATTTATGAAATATTTGAAAAATTTTAGTGGGGCTATATATATAAATTTATTTCCTCCACTGTATATGAATTTTCATTATCTATATGTAAATAGCATGAGAAGTAAACATATTTGTTGAACAATGCATCGCACACGCAAGTCATAAATCAATGTTCAACTGTTAAAATCCAGCATAAAAAGGAACTTAATGATAACTTATTCATTTGAAATTCAATATATGCATTTGCCGTATCATTATTATTTCCAATTATATTTCCAGTTCTAAATAGAATTTCATCGTTACAAACTTTTGATGAATAGACTGCAATTGAAGGGATAGTATCGGGGCAAAATATGGCAAATCAATTTCCTACCTGCCAATTAGAATGCATGATTCATCATTTCATTACACAAGCCTATGTATTCTGTCATGATGAAATATAAACATATGAAAACAAAATAGAGAAATTACCGCTTAATTGGATTCGACCAAAGTTTCCACTAACAATAACCTCTTGCGTCAATTGATGATATGTTCGACATCGATATGTATGCTGTGCATCTGAATGTGATATATTGATGATCAATAGCTCTCCCGTTGGCAACATATGATATTTTCCATCTATCATAAAAAGAAACATATATTTCAATATTTTAATACTATAATATTCTGACTACATCCTAATTATATTAGAAAACAGTTTCATGAGTGCGAGAAGGAAAAGAAATCTACTGTTTTATAAGTATAACATGGTTTAATTGATGCAGTTGATGTAAAAATGTCTGTACACTGAATGAATGTAAAAATTTATATTGGATATATTTCCGCTAAATTCTTTCATATCTTTGTACTTGTCGCAATAGTTTACTAATAACTGAAAAGTTATTCAGTCATTCTGATTTTCATCGATTATTTTTTTTTTTTTTTTTTCTTATTTTTTCATTCATATTTTGCTTAGCAGTTTTTCTTATTTCCAGTTTTAGGTCTTACATATCTTACATATCTTACATATGGTTATAGATTTGATTGTCGAAACATTAACATAAAATTCAAAGAATCTAATAAGTTCAGAAAATTAAGAAAGTTTATTAGAAATGCAAAGTTTAACGTGCACACGGAAGGGAGGGTTAGATTAGTAATTTTGCAAGCCTCCGCATCTCTGGACTGGAATGCTCTTAGTTGTTCTTTTATATTTTGTACATAAATCAATGCACTCTCTTGTAAATTATCAACTTTGAAACAATGTATGCATAACGAAACACGATCAATGTCTTAACGAAGTTTACACAAATTTATTCAGTTGGTTCATGTTTTTGGTGTTGGTGAACATCCAAAACTTTGACCAGATTGAAGAAGTTAGTTTGAAATACACATTTTTGAGTAATTTAAGAAAATATTGTGTGGTATAACATTTTTACATAAAGATAATTTTCTCAAAACATGTGGCAAGTGTAAAGTCAATCGATTATTTCATTTGATATTTGCCAATATTCGATTCTTAGAACAGATGCTTCAATATGCTAAGATTATATATCTATATATATGCATTGATACATTCTCATGAATAATTCTCATTTACTACTGTCCAGCTGCGAAAAATAGCTCGTTTGAAACATTCTGCCATTTTCAAAATGCAATGTATTATTTTGAATATTTGTCTCTAGCAATGATTTTGAGGATATGGAGGATAAACTTTCGAAGAGTTTTCTCCTGACTGTTTGAAAAAATGTGATGAAATTGGCCTTATATTCTTGAAAATTTTAGGGTCATAAAAAATGTCGCTCATCACTTGTTGAAATTGAGTGCACAGTTTTATAATATGTATATGTATTGTCTCGATTACCATTTATTGGTATGAGAAATTAAAAAAAAAATACTACAAGAAACATATTTATTTTGTTTTTTTTTATGTTTTTTTTTATACAAATACGGAATGATTTGGATGGGTTCCGAAATCTGTCAATAGAAATACTTAGTCTGGCTATGTATACAATTATTCGTGAACTTTCTCTGAGCTAAATGACGAAAACAAAAATATATGTATATATAAAGCTTGAAGAATAACAAATTTTCCAGTGAATTGTTGAAGCATTTCTTTTGTGTTTGGTTTCAGTTTGTAAAATCACATTAATTTTCACTACATACTTTATAGTAATATTATAACATAGCCGGTTTGAATAATTTAATCGTGTTTTTTAGTGAAATGTGCAATTTTCGGCAACGTTGATGTCGACATTTTATTACTTACGCATGTTATACATGTTACGCAATGATCTGCGAATTTAACTATGAATTAAATTTGTTAAACAATAATATATAAAGAACTACAGAGAAATTCACAAGGGGAAAAGTACTAGAAAGAGCAATACATTCAAGTACAAAAAAAATCCGGAAAAATCCCATCAAATCACATTCAATATTGTCTTACTAAAATAAAATACACATACATTACTGATGACACATTATGATTTGTCAAACTCCCAATATAGTGAGATATTTTTGTATTTAAATATGATTTGTGTTTGTTGTGTTCCATTCAATTTCAGAAACAAATTTCAAAAATATTGAAAAATATGATTCAATTTTATTTCCATGTTAATTTTCAAATCTTTTTCTGAAATTAAAAAAAAATTAAATGGAACACATCAAACAAAAATGACATTTAAATACAATTCACTATACTAGGTAATTGACAAATCATAATGTGTCATCAGTAATGTATGTGTATTTTATTTTAGTAAGACAATATTGAATGTGATTTGATCTCTCTAGTACTTTTCCCCTTGGAAATTCACGTTTGAAATATTTTCTATACTATACATATATTTGGAAACAATGCAATCAAGCGAAATCATAGCAAGTGACCAATATTCTCAGAGCAGAAGACCGCATTTTGGCTATCGACGCTACGCAAATAATCCGGATTTTTATTACTCTTTCGTAATTTGTTACACAATCTGAACTTTATGGATATTACACAGTTGGAGTTTCCTTTATGGTCCTTTAGTTTTCTCAATTCGCTTACTCGGGTACATAGCTTCTCTTTTGTCAATGTTATTCAAATTGGTGAGTATGAAACGACGAATACATGTGTAGAAATGTATATATAATAAAAACTCCAAACCTGCAGAACTATTGTATGGTTCAGTGTTTATCATTACTTGATTTGTGATAGTGTGGTCTCTATACTACATAGAAAAACAAAACACGAACTAGAGAAAACTCATTTTAAATGAAATTAGAGAGAGAAAAAGAGGTGGTGGTGGCAAGAGTGATATTTCAACACAGTATAAAAGAATGTAATGTTCTTTGTGTGCTTACTTGCATTTCATGTGCGCATATCAAAATTTTTTCAATCTCATTTCACACTACTGCTGTCTGAGTGCGTCATTTCATTATTCATGACATATTTTAGAATTGACAATAGTTTTGTTTTAAATCTTTGTAATCTTGATAAATAGTATTCAACATGTATAATCTAAGATCGTGTAGAAATGTTGCAATGTTTTAGACGCCTTTCACATTTTTTTTTTTAATTATTTCATTAAACTATTGATTCAAAACTAGTATGGAAAGAGGCAGTGAGCGTAATAAATTCCAAGAAAACTCTTTTGTAAACAATGTTTTTCTCAATTTAAGCTTTTTTGAATAATATTAATAACTAAGTGACAAGTATATTTACTGAATTGTTTCCTAGTCATTCCTTACTCAGATTGAGTAAAATACAATTTCAAATATTAAAAAAAAAGACGAATTGGAGATGTTCACTGAATAGCTAATAAAATTATTATTCAGAATAATTTGTGAAATTAGATAAATATAAATAATGGCATTCAAAAAATGTAACAGAAACACAGTTGTTTTATTATTTTCACAAATTCCGAATACACTGCATAATTTATTAGTCTTATTATGAAACTTTTTCGGTCCACTTTTTGAACTCGTGAAATGGTCAAAAGTGTTTGTGAAAACGCATGCAACATTTTGCAAATTTCAAGTGCTTTTGAAATTGTTCCAGAATTTATTCAAGTTTAATTTACTTCGAATAACTTATTTTGTGGATGTGAAAAAGTTAATTAGTCATTTCAGAATTTTTACGTAATTTAATTCCGCCAGAAACTATCTCTTCAAATAATTTCCATCTGTTAAAATCATGCTGCCATAATAATAAATGTAATTTTAAAGGCTAAAAATCTCAGTTATTGGAAAAAAAATCTCAGTAAACTCTTGAAAACTACTTTTAAAATCAATCAAATACAACATGCTGATCAACATATGATTACCGTACTTACCGCTTTCTGTAGCTGGATAAATATTGAAAGATGGTTCTTGAAGCCATGATATTACAGATACATAGTCCTTAACGAATGTAGGAATATTACATTTCATTAAAACGTTGCTGCCAATAAACGCAGCAGGGTTCTGAACTTCCGGGTCATATTGTTGATTCACCACTATCGATTTTCGAGCCAAAAGCATTAGATATGCAAAACGTGTTCAAAAAGTCAGGCAGTGTAGTCCATATGATATCAGATCAAATGCAGACACAAGAATTTATTAGAATGTAAATAGCATCGGTATATGTGGATGTGCGAAACAAAATTTAATTAGTTTTTTTAGGTAATTTCAAGTAAATAAATTACATCATATGAATGAAAAAACACTGAAGCTGTGAAATTACATGTGTGTAGTGCATACAACATACATACATGTACACTACGCTTAATGGTTATAGCTTAATGCAGCTCCATTGTGAGTAGCGCTGACCTATGATTCAAAAGCGTGAGCATTTTATTCTCAGTGCTTTTGGCGTTCAAATATAACAAATAAACACCTCACAATGAACATGGAGCTTGCATACGAACTGAACAAAATAAACAAAAACGAATACAATGGAGATAGTGCTAATGCCATAAACCAATGGAAACGAAATGCAAAGTTTTGAAATATATGCGAACAGTTAGTCGTGCCAAAAGTCAAACTTGAGAGCACTGGGAATTCTTGGTTGTTTTTTATATTTTGTCGGGTTTTTCCTTGTTGGTTTCCTGCTCCTTTAGAGCTCCATATGACATGAACTGTTGACGTTTTGGAAAACGAAAATTCCATTGAATTGCTAGCGTGTTATAAAACATATTTTCATGTGCAGTAAATAAGTGGTTGAATTGAATTTTACATTAGTGTTGACGTGAATGATGTTATGCCATTAGCAAGCGTAACATGTTAACCAAACCGGAACATTGAATCCCCATCACTCATGTCTTCATGTCATGTGTAACGAAATTTCAAAATTTATGTGAGAAAAAAAACATGCATAAAGAACATATTCCATATTTGTATTTATCATACAGTTTCAAAATGTTGAAATTTCGATCCATACTTTACGCCCTTTGATGCATATCAAATGTAAATATAACTTTAATTTGATAAAATCGAACCTCAAAGCAAACCGAATACATTTAAATACATTAAAATGGTCAGAATTATTGATATATCATGTCACCACGAATTTAATAGTGAACTACTTCAAAATTCATTTGAAAATTTAAAAATAATTTCAAAATATTATTGTCCTCGATTTAAATACATTACATTTTTGTTAAAGAATGTAAGGAGTCGGAAATTACATAAAATATATGCATCTAAGTAAGAATTTCTAACAACCAGATAGTTGATGCCTCTATTCATTTAACATGAATTTATCAAAAAGACCTAGGTGGCATATAGTCAATTTTTCTTGTTAGCAGAATATGTAGATTGTCACAACAAAAATATTTTATGTCAAATATGTACACGCGCTAATGACTAATGGCTACGTAGTAAACAAAAAAAGCATCGCCTAGACCTGTAACAACAAATCACAAATTGAACTGAGATTATGTGGTATAATGACAGACGGCAGTCTGCGCGGACAACGAAAGCTACAAATTGACTCGTTATACATGAAATTCGGAAATTTTTATAATTTCTAGTAAAAAATAGAAAGTTCACTAGTTTCTAAGAAAGAAAATCACAGAAAACATTTGCGTTTCAACTGATGCGAATTTTATTCGAACTTAGTAAACTTTATTTACGAATACAGTCATCAGTACATTCATATGGGCGCGGTTTACAGTAAATACGTTGATATTTGCTGTAAGCGGCTGTTTACGTAAAAAAATCAGAATTAAGTTTATGATTGTTTCGTGTATACCCAAAATCTCACCCCATCATGGGTGAATGCACCTACAATATTATGTAGTTTTAAGATGACCTATGATTTTAAGGGGTAAGATTTTTGTGGTGGTGTGTTTCTATTCTCGATTAGATCTACAACTTTGCCGAAGACGCCGAAGTGAAATTCCTATTCGTTTAGAAGTTAGAATTTAATGAAAACCCGATTTTTCACCCTTTACAGACATCTGGCCCCCATACTCGCCAGACACCTTAACATAATTGCTTGGATTAGCATGACTGAACCTTTTGCTAGGATTTGTCCGAATGTGATCACATTCAACCAGTTTTTCTGACGTGTAGTCTTCGTTTGAAACTATGGTTTCACATTCCTCATTACAGAAATCACCTGTGTTTATCTGTGAGGTAGAATGGGCGTTCGAATCCGATGATTGAACGATGACGTTAATTTGTTTTCTTGGAAAATATTGCGTACGTATAGGGTGTGTGCAAGAAAAATGTCGATTTTTTGGGTGAAAAGAAACATTTATTTCATAAATGAATGAATCAGTAAATTAACCAATATATTCCCCATCGTTAGCTATGACTTCACGCCATCTTTCAGGAAGTTTGTGGATTCCGCGGCGAAAGAATTCCTCATCTTTTGAAGCTATCCAATCAGCGACCCATTTTTGTATTTCTTCAAAGTTTTTAAAGCGTACATCGGCCAGGTCTATTTGCATTGATCGAAACAAATAGTAATCCGAAGGAGCAAGGTCTGGAGAGTACGCGGGTTGATCAAGCTGATCCCAACCGAAGTGTTCTTTCTTTTTTTTAACGATCTTTGTACGATGTGGCTTGGCATTATCATCGTGAAAAAAAACTTTGTCTTGTTTAGTCGCTATTCGTGGATGTTTCACCTTCAATGCTTGCTCCATTTTGATCAATTGTTGTTGGTAGCGTCTGCCATCAACCGTTTGGCCAGGTTTTAGCAGCTCATAATACACGACACCTCTCTGATCCCACCAAATGCACAGCATAACCTTTTGGCAATGAATTTCTCGTTTTGGCTGCGAAATTCCCGGTTGGTCTGGATCAACATACGCTGCTTTACGTTTGGGATTGTCGTAATAGATCCATTTTTCATCGCCAGTAACAATTTGACTCAAGAAACTGCGTTTTTTGTGCTCAGCAAGATGTTTTTTGCATGTTTCCATTCGTGCTCTGAGTTGATTTTCGTTCAATTGATGTGGCACCCATTTTCCCAACTTTCGAATCTTTCCCATTGCATGCAAATGTCTAGAAATGGTTGCTTGGTCAACATTCAATTCTATTGCAAGTTCTTTTTGCGTTTGACAAGGATTTTCATCCAATAATGCTTGCAAATCCGCCTCTTCAACTTTTTTTGGCCCGCCTGGGCGCTCTTTGTCTTCCACGTCAAAATCACCTCTTTTGAATTTCGCAAACCATCGTTCACAAGTTTTTTGAGTTGGAGCATGTTCATCGTAAGCTTCTACTAACAAACGATAACTTTCAGCAGCGGTTTTCTTCAAATGAAAGAAGGTTATTAAAGTTCCCCGCAAAACCACTTTTTCAGGCACGAATTTCGACATTTTTGAAGCAAAAAAGATCTTTGTTGTTTACACTTCAGCAAAATGATATATATTGAAATTTATAGCGTAATGACAGACAAAAAAAAAGAAAATGGCCGCAGTGTGCTCCGATGTACACAGCGTTAGTTACGCCATCTGTTATCTAAATCGACATTTTTCTTGCACACACCCAATAGAAACCTCACTTCAGTAGTCTGTCTCAGCTCATCAGCCATTTCAGCTGTTCTTAGGTGGAGGTCCATTTCTTGGACACTTTCCCATCTTCTTCCAATAACACGCTCTCGTAAATGGTCAAGAAGACCATTTTGTATAATGGAAATTCTTTCTTGCTCGTCATACTTTGAAAAATAAAAAGATGTACATTTGAAATATAACATGTGAATAAAGAATTCTACAGTCAGTTGTTAATCTAACGCAAAAGCGTAAACACCGTTTGCCTTACTTTAATTTTATCATATGGTAGCAAAGCGAAGGACAGATCAGATTACATTGTGATTACAGTGCATTTTGTGAAATTGTGAAATCGTTTGCATACAAATGTTGTTTAAAACATAGTATAAATACAATCTATATTTCTTTGATTATAAAATAAAGGCAAAAAAATGAGTGTAAAAATTGATAATAACTCAATCGAAAAACTAAAAGGCAGCAGCAATTTTCATACCTGGAAATTCGCAATTAATAACATTCTCGAACTAAATGACTTAGAAAAATGTATTGCCATCGACGACAGTGGTGCAGTAATAGAAAAAATGCAACAAAGTTAAAAAAAAGCAAAAAACATCATTTCACTCAGTGTCAACCATGCTCGCGTCATGAAATGACGGTGTACTACGGAACTAAAAAATCACATTTGAAATGTATGTAAAGTACATAGCGCTTCGATCGTATCATATTTGATACTACGTTCATGACGCGTGCATGGTGTCAACTCTTCAATATATGTCCATACACAAAAGGCGACCACAGCACATGAAATCTGGTCAACCTTTCAACGATTGTATGAAGATAAGGGCACAACGAGACGAAACGGTTTAATTCGAAATTTAATTTCAATTCGATTAGAAGATTGCAGTAGCATGCAAGACTACGTCGATCAGGTGGTGGATGTTGCCAACAAATCAAACGGAATTGGCTGGGAAGTCTAACCCAGCTGTGGACTATTGGTTAGCGCGCCAGGCTTGCAAGCATGGGAACGTAGGTTCAATTCTACTGGAATTCAAAATCTTTTCTATTCATTGAACGCACTCATTGATAGAATAATTGAATAGATAGTCGATAATTGAACCACACGGAGTGTCTCGGATAAGCACTTTAAAAATTGTTGGTCCAGTGTTGTGCATAACGAAGCAATTGATTAACGCACATCACTTTAATTAATCGCCTTAGCGCTTGGATTGTCGTTCATACTTCAATCCGCAAAAAGGTGTAGCCAATTATGGGCCCAACGTTCGTTTGTGGTGCAGTTGTGCCCTGCAAGCCTCTCACATACGCTTTCGAATATAATGTTCACTGGCTGATTAAAGACTAAACACACTGAAAAATTCGGTATACCATTTGGTCTATAAACTATGATTAATGTAATGTATATTTAATGCTGGGAAGTCGGAGATGAATGCGTTGGTTCAATACTTTTGGTCTAACGGATGATTACAAACCTCTCATAATGGGAATGGAGTCAAGTGGTGTAAAAATAACAACCGATGGTGTTATCAGTAAATTACTCGACAATCGTATTGATTCCAAAGAAGGGGCCTTTATCGCAAAGAATAAGTCGAAAAAGTCAAAAAGTTAACCAAATTTTTGTTTACTTATTGAAGCATTCATCAAATTCCAAGAATTTAAGAATTATGTCGAAACGCAAACCAAAAAGAAAATCAAAGTGTTGAGATCAGACAACGGAACGGAGTACATAAACCACAAATTTGAAGCATTGTTCAAATCGGCAGGAATTGAACATCAGCGAACGGCACCATACACGCCTCAACAAAATGGCGTAGCCGAAAGATTTAATCGCACATTATCAGAAAGGACAAATTGCCTTCTATTCGATGCAAATCTTCCAAGGTGTTTTTGGAGCGAAACAGTCAACATGGTTGCATACTTGTGTTCTGGTTTTGGAAAATGTTTCAATTAGGAATTGTAAATAGAATTAAATTAAGGAAAAATTCAGATGAAAAAATCGATTTGAATGGGAATTGAGTGTCAATTGACACTGAATGTCAATTTGCTCGAAATTGTCAAATATGTATATTTCTAAGGAGGGCGCTCAATGTAAAGAGATACGGAATGTGAAACAGATAGAAAATGGAGTGTGCGCTATATCGACACTCTTGTAACAGAGAAACGCTCTCTCTTACTTGGACAGTGAATGCGTTAAGACGCAATTTTCTTATCACACGGTTACATTGGGCAAGCGGCATTACAGAACTTAGAATTCTTGGAAATTGCATATCAGTACTTAGAAAAATTGCGATTTACGTATCAATAAAATAAAGCGATTGTAATATTTAAATCAAAGGTGATTTTAACTCATTGTGAGTAGCACTACAATTATTCGTTTAACAGGCAATTCGCTATCCGTAACTTTGTGATTTTTTGTGTGACTCGAGCAAAATCGCTATACATTTATAAATTGCACGTTGTCTCTCAAAGAGAGAATTCATCGTCGGAATCGTCGGATGAAAAGGAGATTTTTAAGAAAAGGTTAGCATCATCGACAGGATCGTCGACTTAACATAAAATTGGGAGTAATCTAGAGAAATGCATCTGGTTGTGAATCGGAGAAAGAATTAATGGAAATAAATAATATTGTAAGTTTTCATTGTAATTCGTTTTGCCCAATCCGATTGAAATTAAGCAAAAGGAGAAGAGTAATTGAGAAATAAAAATTAAGTGAAGTTAGAAAGTTCAGATTATTATAATTTTGTCATAAGCATAGAAAAATAAAAATCGTGAACGCGTAAGTAATAAATCGGTAAGAATTGGAAAAAAAAGAACCCATAACACTTGATCAACCGATCAATCAACGCGAACAACAAAATCCCCAAGGAAGTATGGACCGGAAGGAAAATTGACTTATCACACATCCGTCTCTTTGGTGCACAAATTATGGTGCATGTACCGAAGGAAAAACGACGCAAATTGAACCTAAAATCTGAAAAAATGATATTTGTTGGTTATGAACCGCACACAAAAGCATATCGTTGCATGAATCGAAAAACGCATAAAATAACAATCAGCAGAGATGTAATTTTCCATGAATCGGTCAATGCAAACAATTAAATAATTCTGATAACGGACGATCTAGATGATGGGAGAGAAAATGGTTGGGATGATGATGAAGAAGTAAGTCAAATTGATAATATTAATGATTCAAGTTTAACAGATGAGCAAAATGAATCAGTGTCAAGTGGTGATGATGATGCGAGTGGCAGTATGGAAGAAAAAAGTGATGATTCACAAGATAGCACATATGTGCCAGATGAAAGTGTCGGCGATGTACAGACGACAACTTTACAAATGCCCGAATCGGCATTTGGAAATAATGATGAAAATTTGGAACGGTTGTGCCAACTTAACAATATTGACACTAAATACAAAACGATTGCATGTAGTGCGAGCGAGACACAATCCTTTTTGAACATATAGTTGCCATGCTCACGTTCATTTCTCCGTTAAAGTAGTCGTACGCATACACACGAACATATATTGTCATATTTGTAACTTAAATAAATGCGCAATACACTCCATTCGAACGAATGTGCATAAATGCAAATGAGAAAAAAAAGAGACGCGCGCATGTAAACAAAATGTTTACACAATAAACCTAGCAATGAGCTCATGATTTGTTTTGTATGTTGAAAAAAAACAGGGTTGAATATTGATAAAAACAGGGCTCATAAAATTAAAACCGATATTGAAATTTTTTCAGGGCTACATTTTACGTGTTTATTATTTATCATGTTTATTATTTATCATGTTTAAACGTAAATAAAAGCAAATTAATTTTAGAAAAATGATATTAGTAGCGAATTGTATGGCCGTCATTTTCAATGACTAATTCGCATCGTGTCCGTATTGAACGGTATAAATTGCGAAAATATTCTGAAAACAATCAAAATAACAAATTATATATATAATTATAAATCGTTTTTTTTTTACGAAAAATATCTTACGTTCATCGGCACCTAGAGCATTCCAACGCTCTGTCACCACAGTATTTAAATTTTCTTCGGTCCTTGGATGGATTTTTGGCCATCCAAATTCCATTTTGGCCCATACATTCTCGATAGGATTTAGGTCAGGGCTTTTTGGTGGCCAATCCATCAAGTCAAATTTCTGGCGAGAGAAGAATGTCAAAACCGCTGCAGATGTGTGGATGGGTGAATTATCCTGCATAAATATTCGTGGTGCTCCGTCGTTTTCGAATCGATTCATTATTGGGATGTGATCTGAGGGTCCGAATATACTTGGGCGAAGTGAAGCGTCCTTCACCGGACCTTCATATCCAATGGCACCCCAATAAATGTTCGTAATACGTTCACTTTGATCCGATTCCTTCAGATAATCGGGATCATATCGTGCGTTGTCGGGGCGATAACATTTGGTGCGACGCGAAACATCAGTAGAAAAACATTTTTCGTCACTGAATATGATGGATTGAAATTTATTATCGTCCCATTCTTCAAGAAGCAGCTGACAGAATGCAACACGATTGATTCGATGTTCTTCAGAGAGGCGAAGTTCGTTTGCAGCAGTTCTACATTTGAGACCATGGCGACGAAAAAGTGATGAAATGACAGTCTCACTCACGCCAAATTCTCGGGCGAAACCAATTTTGGTTAAAAAAGGATCTGCAGTGATGCGTTCACATATTTGCTTCTTGTTCAGCGCTTAAAACTTTCAGTCGACCATGCTGTGGACGCTTATTCAGGTCACCCTCCTCTTCATACCGCTTCCACCATAATCTTGCAGTTTTCTCCTAAATAAATGTCCCCCAGCAATTTTGAATTGAAAATTAATTCAAAAATGTTTTTGATGTCAGAAGGAAGTCATATTGAAAGCTCTCATATTTCGAAAATAATATTAGGAATATCTTTCTTACGTTACATCCACACTGAGCCGCTATTTCAGACCAAGTTAATGAGCTAAATTCTCTCATTGAAATAATTTTGGCTTTTATTTCAGCCGACAAATGTTGTCCAACCATATTTTTGGAAATTTATTGCACCGAAATTGAATAATGATCGCGAATTGCCCGATTTCGATTGTAAATATGTCATTTCAAAATGTGAAACAAGTATGTAATAGTTGAAAAATAAAATGACAGATTACTCAAATTCGTGCGTTTACATAATACACATTCAAAAAAAAAAAAAAAAATAAAAATAAATAGTTTGTATTTAAAAAAAAAAATCAGAATATGATTTCATTAAAATGAGCCCTGAAAGTGAACGGAATATAGGATCCCCCTTCATATGAATTCTCATAAGAATTCACATATGAAAACACATATCATAACATATATTTGTAAACAAAAAGTATTTGAAATGTCAACCAATATAAACAATGTTGACACTAAATACAAAACGATTGCATGTAGTGCGAGCGAGACACAATGCTATTTGAACATATAGTTGCCATGCTCACGTTCATTTCTCCGTTAAAGTAGTCGTACGCATACACACGAACATATATTGTCATATTTATAACTTAAACAAATGCGCAATACACTCTATTCAAACGAATGTGCATAAGTGCAAATGAGAAAAAAGAGACGCGCGCATGTAAACAATCGAGAGAACTGTTTGAAAAATCTACCAATACATACACGAATGTTTCGCTTTTTCAAATTGGAAGATGTTTATTATCATGTTTTTATATAGCATTGTAGAGTAAGTAGCAAAAGTATATAAGTTAAACGCAGTATTGCCAACTGATTGTCGACTCGGGCATTTGTAAAATAGTCATCTGTACAACCACATCCAAATGTCAATACAAGGTCAGGGTAAGATTTTGGAATTTTGCTAATTTTGTCCAAGAAATGGGAAATTTTGTTTTCAAGTGTGATTCACTAGACGATCCGATAAGTGTGAAAGAACTAGATAAACGTGTAGACAAAAACCATTGGGTAAATGCAATGAAAGAAGAAATCGACTCGCTCACTGAAAAAAATACTTGGACATTGTGCGATCTACAAAGGGGTGCAAAGACGGTTAAAAACAAGTGGGTATTTAAAACAAAAGGAGACGTCAACTGTAATATCGTGCGATACAAGGCTCGGCTGGTGGCCAAGGGGTACACTCAGCGCGAGGGTATTACCGACACATATGCACCCGTTGTTCGATATGCATCGGTGAGAATCCAAATGGCAATTGCTGTGCGACTGAATTTAAAAATTCACCAAATGGCCGCAATAACGGCGTTCCTACAGGGAGACGTCGACAATGAAATTTATCTTGAACAGCCAGAGGCTGTTGTCATGATGGCACATATCGTGTTTGCAAGCTTCACCGTGCCATCTATGGCCTCGAACAAGCCGGTTTCATGTGGAACAAAAAGCTTGTCAGGGACTGAAGTTTTTGGTCTAAAAAGGTGCAAAATGGACCCGTGCATCTATCATTCATCGGAATTAAATTTGATAATCGCCATATACGTAGATGATTTTTTGATCTTCTATGAAAGTGAGTCCGAATTATCAAAAATCATGGACATGCTAAAACCCTCAAAATGAAGAACATGGGTATTGCAAGGGGCATAGGAATCCGAATTACTCAAAAACGAGATGCAATTGAGCTGGACGAGATGCAATCGAGTCTGTTTATGTCGAAGAAATACTGAGGAAATTTGGAATGGGCGAATGTAAACCTGTGAACACACCGAGCGATACAAACTGCAAACTGTGTATCAACATTCCAGACGATGAAAACAGTAACGGGGAACACTTGTCAAAAATTCCATACCAAGAGGCAGTGGGCTCACTGTTATACATAGCGCAGGGAACACGACATGATATCGCGTTCGCAATAAATGATGTCAGCCGTTTTAATTCATGCTACGGAACGGCACACTGGAAAGCAGTGAAAAGGATATTCAGGTACTTTCGTGGTACAACTAATTATAAACTTTTTTTTCACAAAAACGCCAGATACAACGGGTGAAATAATTGGTTACAGTGACGCAGACTGGGCGTCCGATCTCGACAAAATACGTTCATGCACGGGCTACGTATTCAAATTATCAAATGCAGCGATAACATGGCAAAGTACACGTCAAAACACGGTTGCACTGTCTTCGACGGAGGCAGAATATATGGCGTTATCATCTGCACTACAAGAAGCCATCTGGTTACGCCAGCTATGTGGTGAGGTTGGTTATGAATTACATGGACCAACTATATTGAAATGCGATAACCAGAGTGCGATCTTATTGGGTAACTCGGATGGCTACAGGAAAAGATCAAAACACATAGATATTAAGTTCCACCATATAAGAGAAAAAATTAAAACCAAGCAAATGGACGTTCAATACTTGAACACAAAAGAAATGGTAGCCGACTCGCTTACCGAAAGTCCATGGGACTAAAATGAAAAAAAAAAAAAATTATTGAACTTCGATTTGCGAGCGAAACGTTTTTTTTGTTAATATAAGTCATTTACAATTTTTTGGCATCGTGCAAAATTTATAAGGTCACTCTATTGCGAATATAAAATATGGTATCCAAAATACGTTTGAACGCCAAACGGAGCCGTCATTAAAATATTAATTGTTACAACAACAACAACAACAACAGCAACAATCATTTAGAGACCATTAATGCCTTGCAGCGTCTGGTCTGTTTTGTAATGGCTTGCCTCTAACAATTCTTCTCCAACTTACTCTATTGAGAGCCAGGTCTTGAGTTTCTCTACTCCATTGAAACCCTCTTTCACTCAAATCACTCTTTACCGAATCCAAGTATCGTCTTCACGGGGTGCCTCTACCTCTCGGTTCATTCGCATCAGCATTCAAGATCAACTTAGGTAAACTTTACTCACTCATGCGCTCTACATGACCGTACCATCTTAATCTAGACTTTCTTGCAAAGTCGTCTACCGAATCCACATTCAAATCTTCCCGTATTTTCTCATTCCTAATTCTGTTCTCCCATTGATCCCTACGGGACACACCCGAAATCATACGCAATACTTTCATATCAGCCACTTCGAAACTATGAATTAAATTGTTCGAATCGACCCAGCCCTCGCTTCCATACGTGATACTTGGTCTGAAGATTGACCGATGAATCAGCAACTTCGTTTCCTTGCTCAACTCACTCTTATTAAAAACATATGACATAAGCTGTGCAACAACCTTATTACCATTCGCTCTACGATGTTCAAATTCCTTATCCAGCCTGCCGTCTTCGGAAAAGATGCAACCTAGATATTTGAATTGCGACACCTGCTCAAGTACACCCCCATTCAACATACAATTGACCTTTCCAATATGCATAACCTGCGTTTTTGAACTGCTAATGGTCATTCGAAAGTTCGTACGAGCTGCCTCTAAATCGTTAATACTGTTTTGTAGCTCCTGTTCTGAGCCGCCAAACAATACTAGGTCATCTGCATATGCAAGAGCAGAGATAATATTTCCCCCCAAAACTACGTTACCCCTCAGATCAGCTGACTTGATCAATTTGTCAATTTAAAAAAAAAAGAAACGGTGAAATTGTACAGCCTTGTCGAAGACCATTTCGCACTTCAAACTATTGACTCAATTCTCCATCCACTCTCACAGCGGCTTCACAGCATTTATACAAACTATTAATTGCCCCCATAAGAAAACCATTCACTCCGTATTCACTCAAAACTGACCACAAATTAGCTCTCTTTACACAATCATACGCTTTTTGTAAATCGACAAAACATACATACATTTCCTTATTTCTCTCATGGAACTTCTCTATTAGTTGTCGCATGCAGAAAATTTGATTTTGACATTCGCGCATCGGTGTGAAGCCCGATTGGTTTTCATCCAAGAGCGATTCGACAATAGCTCTGGTACGTTTTTCCAAAATTGCACTATAAACTTTTCCGACAACACTCAATAGAGAAATTCCACGATAGTTGTTACAATCTCTGTTGTTGCCTTTCTTATGAAGTGGAGAGATGACTGCACCACCCCATTCTTTCGGTACAACCGAAGAATTCAATGCTAGATTAAACAACCGATGTAACCAACGAACATCCACTGAACCACTACATATCAAATATTCATTTCTTATTTCGTCTACCCCTGCTGCTTTGTCCCATTTCAACTTTCCAATTGCCAACTCAATTTCTCCTATACTTATTCTTTCCATTTGCACTTCATTCACAGTTTCAATCTCGCTCTCATTCATTACTGTCACGTTTTCAACATTCAAAATTGGAAATATTCTCTCCAACGCTTCAATACATTTTTTCTACCAATCACTAGCTCTCCTACCTTATCTAAAACGGCTCCTGGCGCCTGTTTTTTACCACCATTACAAATATTCTTGACCTTCGACCAGGAAACTTTATTCCTCTGTTGCCCTGCTTCTTCCACCCTTTCAAATTTTACCCACTCTCCCTCTTTCGCTTCTCTCACCAACTCCTTCACTATTCTCTTTTGTTCTCTATATAAATCTAAGTTCTCCACTGTCCGACTTTGCATCCAACGTATCCATCGTACTCTCTTCTCTTTCACTGCTTCTTGCACTTCAACATTCCACCAATCAGTCTTCTTTTTACCATTCTTACTCACATGCATTCCACAACATTCTTTTTCTGCACTCAACATTGCACTCTTAAAACTATTCCATTCACTATTGATATCAGACGCCTCACAGATTTCGACTTGCACAAATTTTTCCTCTAACCTAGCCACAAACGCATTTACCACATTCTCAATCTTCAATTCATTAACTTTCACTCTATTGGTTGACTTCTGCTTTTTACTCGCTACTCCTTTGGGAATATGCAATTTGCTTGCAACTAAGTAATGATCAGAATCTAAACCAAAACTTCTATACACACGCGTATCTATAAATGTTTTGCGCAGACTGTCCTCCACAATCACGTAGTCGAGAAGAGATTTCGGATTCTGGCCAGGGTTTGAAAACATATGAATATTCTTGTGTTTAAAAAATGAATTTGTAATGACTAAGTCTGAACTCTGGCAAAAATCCAGTAATCTCTTTCCGTTACCATTTGCTTCCATGTCTTCTCCAAAATGACCCAAAATGTTTGCAAAATTCTGATTGTCTCTACCTACTCTAGCATTGAAATCCCCTAGCAAAATCACGTTTTCATTTCCCTTACGATAAACAATATCATTCAAGTCACCATAAAAATCATTCATATTTTCAGCATTTGCACCTTCACACGGGGAATCCACACACACGAAACGATACACTGCACCGCCTAACTTGATTGAAATCCACATCATTTTCTTACTCACAAATCTGTGACACACAATCGACTGTTCCAAACTGTTATGAATCAAAAATCCCACTCCCCAATTTGCTCTACCAGACTTAACTCCTGACAAATACAATCGATAATTCCCTAGCGATTCTTCTACCTGCCCTTTAACCTAGGGGAATTTATCGAATAAATATCCGTAGAAATCTGCAAAAAATCTGCTCAGATTTTCTAGCACTAAAACATCAAATATTGAGTGTTGCCTACGAATATTTGCGGATTTTTAGCAGATAGCGCGGATATTCACTCTATGATCACGAAGAATATCCGCTGCAAATCCAAACTATCTGCAATATCTGCAACACATCTGATTTGATAAATTCCCCTAGCCTTTAACACGCACGTCGCTGACAGCCAAATTGTCTAAACCGAAACTATTTGCCCTATCGACTAATTCTCGCTTCTTCAACTCAAACCTCCTCTCAAATTCATTGTTCCAATATTCAAAGCGGTCGTCAACTGTGGAGCTCCGGTTAAGTCCCGGGGAGGACGAGCTCCGTGGCCTCCCCTCGTCCAAGGCCAACCATTACTGTTTCGAGCAAAGTAAATTTAAGGTGAGGGACGTGCACCCGAGAAAAATCACCAATAATTTCGTCCAACGAAACTGGCCATGGAAATCAATCGCTACCAAAATCACAAAATTAATTAAAATGGAACGAACTCACCAAATAAACCTTAAAAATTCAAATTCTTTATACAAAATAAATAAAATAAACTACTAGATAAATAGTGATTAAGTAAGATAAATGTGAATCAGGTAACCAATTTTTTTTGTCATTACATTCATTTCTTTAAATCTATTTTTGACCAGTTAAAAAAAAAAATTTGAATAAACAATATGGGCAGTGGTGAATCGAAAACACAGAAAGTAGTGGATACTAGCTGTACGATAAATAACAATGTAGTGATCACAGATGACCACACAGCAGAGAAGACACAAATATTGCTGCTCATTTTGTGCGTGCTAAGGCTAATTGAATTCCTGTACTTTGTCTACAATAGTCATATGCGTAGAATTGAAAAGAAATATGCAGTTTCAAGTTTGCATCAAGTTTGAACAAATGTACCTTACCTTTTTATTAAACATAGATTTTTGTATTTTAAGACCAATAACAAAAATACCATTCGTATACACTACCCTTTACCAAAAAATGAAATTTGGAAAAAAATTCTTCATACGAGACATTTTCCGCGCCTTGGTACAAGGCTAATTTTTTAAGAAATGCCCTTACATCTCGTTCTTCTGGAATTTTTGAAGATTTATCGGCTGAAAAATACAACAACAACAACAACAACAACAACAATCATTTAAAGACCATTAATGCCCTTCAGCGTCTGGTCTGTTTTGTAATGGTCGGCCAATAACAATTCTCCTCCAACGTACCCTATCGAGAGCCAGGTCTTCAGTTTCCCTATTTCAATCATACCCTCTTTCATTCAAGTCGTTCTTGTCGGCTGAAAAATGCAATTTTCATTTATGTATACATACCCATATATGGGAAACCCACGATCATATCTCGAAGTATTATTAAATTGGTATGAGGAGTTGAAGTCGTTATTTAAATTTACTCTTGACGTTCGACTTGGAAAATTGTCCTGTCGTAATGGCCTGCCATTTCTGGGATAATTATCAAAATATCTCGACTGATTGGAATGGTTTTCCACTTGTTCATATGTATATGTGTACGTTCGATTTAGTTCAAGTGAACTTATTCTTTCTGCCAAAGTTCTCACTAAAGAGCTTAGAGCGCCGATAGCATTGATTATTTGACCATCTTGAGACACTAGTGGATTTAGTTGAGCTCTATTCAAAGAAGGTTCGTTTGCTAGTTGACCTTTAAGGTTATTCACAATTGAAGGCTGTGAAACCCTAGCGATCGGTGTAACTGGTAACTCATTTTTTCTTTGAAATTGTTGGCTTAAATGTATATCACCATCACTTACTCCTGTACCCTGTCTCAACGAATTATCATGGACGTTCAACAAATTGCCACTTATGTTTTCGTCAACATATATTGGGATAGGCTCTCTTCGAACAGTACCAGTATTGAACGGCAATTTATTGCGATTGGGTCTCCTTTTAGACTCACGAATGGCAGAAATTTTCTTTTCAAATTCATCATAAATTGATTGTAATTGTTCGCTCAACCTATTTTTATCTTTAAACAAGACAACTTCAGCGAATCTTGAGCTCAATCTATCTTCCATCCAAGTGGAGAAAAACTGACATGAAACGATTATGCGTGATGAGATCTAAAGTAGCTTCATTTAATAGACGCTTCAACCTTGAAATATTTTGTTGAACATAGTCTAGTTTGTTCCTTGGAATACCTACTGAGGCAAACTGAAGTGCATTTTGTTCCTTGGGTTCCCCACTCAATGCGTTTCTTAATCGATTTGTAAGTGTCCTCCTATCACCACTTGGGTCAAGACATCTTATCATTAACTCATGAACAACCTCATCGTCTTCAAGGTATTCTGGACCAATTACAAAATCATGATCAATTACTCGACGAGAGATGTGATGTACTGAATGTTGTACGTCCATTTTGGAAGAACTCCCCAATGTACAAAAATTTACAGCGAAGGATTTTTTATTTCCGAAATTAGACTTTTAATTGGAAAAGAAACTAAATTTTCTTATCGCTCACACACTACTTTAGTGACAAAATTTTCACGATATTACGGAATTAATCAATTTTTACAAAAATTATCAGAATTCAAGATTCGACCGCTAATTGAAAAGGTAATTGAAAAATTCAATTTTAAAAATGTGTTATCCGTTCAAAATCTCACTATGAAGAGTTTATAAAATTAAATTAATCGTCAAAGGGAATTTTATTTCTTCAAAAATTATATTTTTATTTTATCTACTATGTCTATTCACTCCAAATTCACGAAAACTTTCTCTGAAATTCATTCAAAACAACTCAATGCTTGATTCAATCGATTGGACAAATTTGTTAGTTAAATTAAGCAAAATCTCAAAAATTCATGCAAGAACTTCAACAAATGCTCATCTAAGCTTTCATGCAAAATCCCAAAGTATCCTTAATTTTTTCGGTTTGGATTGATTTATTTTTACGAATTGCACAAAAAATCCTTAATACACGAAGTCCCACCCCCTCTGAAAACTTTGACTCGGCTTGAAAGAAACGCTTATAACAACGCCTTAATTCAAAAAAAATTTTTTATGGTGATGTATTGTACTTCGGATTTTACAAATTGAAAAAAATGTTTAAATTCAATTTAGATGTACTACCCTATCTGCATTACGTCTTACTGACAAAATATTACAAAAAAAAAAAAAATTCTCAAATTGAAGATTTGGGCTATGAATTGCTTCCGCACCCCCCGTATTCTCCAGATTGGCTCTAAGCGATTAAAATTTCCTTTACAAACTTGAAAAGATGGCTCCACGGAAGCAGATTTTACTCGAATGAAGAAATCATTGCTAAAACAAACAAGAGTCTTGAATATCAAAGAACTAAACACAGCCACTCCCTCTTTCAGGCGGGTAAATAAAGTTTTTTTTGACGACTGCAGTGTGCAAATTTGGTAACGATAGTGTCTATCAAGCGGCAAATCGTTGTTATTGTTTTGCTTGTTAATTTTGTGACATTCTAGAGTCTGGGAAAGAAATGTCTTTTTTGAGGACTTGGACGTCGACTTACAGATGTGCCAAATCGATATGTTAATAAAAATGTTATTATCATAATAATTTATTAGCTTGTTATTATTTATTAGAATCGATCTTAATAAGCGTATTATGATGGTTAGTATTTATTAAGATCGATCTTAATAACGTTATTAACATGTTTATTATTTATTATAATAACGAAGTTAATAAACGCTATTTGCAATTTTGCAGAAGATTTTTGCAACCAAGTCATTAAAGCGTATGAGTAAAAGCAAGATAGCATGAGATCGAAATTTACCAATAGTGATTTGAGCGATAAAAAATGCGCATCTTATTAAATCGAACATACCAGATGAAATGGCATGTAAAATACTACACCAGAATAGAAAAAAAAAAATTTTTGATTTTTTTTCGATTTTCAGCGATTTTCAATTAGTCGCAATAGAAGGTTCTATGAAAACAATGGACAGCCATTGGATGTGTTTGTTCTTTGTATCACACGGACTCACGACAACACAATCCTAACCGGCTTCAAATGATTTCATGAAACTGACTCATACAGTTTTCATACAACCTTCTATTCTGGTGTAGTATTTTACATGCCATTTCATCTGGTATGTTCGATTTAATAAGATGCGCATTTTTTATCGCTCAAATCACTATTGGTAAATTTTGATCTCATGCTATCTTGCTTTTACTCATACGCTTTAATGACTTGGTTGCAAAAATCTTCTGCAAAATTGCAAATGGCGTTTATTTACTTCGTTATTATAATAAATAATAAACATGTTAATAACGTTATTAAGATCGATCTTAATAAATACTAACCATCATAATACGCTTATTAAGATCGATTCTAATAAATAATAAATCATTCGCAAGTATTATTTATTAGGATATAGTAATAAATCTATGTTAATAAGACATCTATACGTCGACTCGATGTATCGAGCTAAAAGGGAAGTATGTTGAAGAATAAAAGGAATTTTCGCCATAAAAAGTGCGTTTTCATTATTAGTCCCGTGACTTATCAGCCCATGTAGTATTTACATTTTGAAATTGAAATCACTTGCTATAAAATGTAAATAAAAAGCACATTTCTATTCAGTCGTTGTCTCAACGCAGTGTCATTTATATTTACAAAAGAATCTCATAGACGGCACTCTGAAAATATGAGACATTTTGTATCGGATTGACGGCTCTGCTGTCAATTCGAGTGTTGTCAAAAGTCAACAATATAGACAGTTTGGTTCAGTTCTCTTTTGGCAATGAAAGAAACAAGATGTATTAGGAGTATACTGGATTGGATTAATAAATGTTGGGTTTTTTAATATTTTCCCAACAATAAAAAAAGGAATCTGTTTTTCATTTCGCAATATGAGTTTAGATCCATCGAAAATAAATTTCGTTTCACAGAGCGTCCGAAACACATTTCATTTTACAATGTTTCAAATGGAAATGTCAAGAATGCTGCCAGCCAGTGTGAAATATACACAATATTTAAAAAATACATATTTATACACAATTAGTCACATTTATATGTGCAATTATTCCTGATGGATTTGATGTATACTAGTATGTCATGAATTTAGTATTATCCTTTGAATATTATTTAATATTTTGTACAAATAAAATAAATCTTGTGACATTTGGACATTTGGACAGGTTGTCGATCATTGTTTAATAGAAAAAGTTGCCAGTTTACCACCATAGGTGGCATAAATATATCAAAATATATCATATTCACGCTACCTATGGTACTAAAAATTAGCCAGGCAGTTGCATTTATTGATATATGATATTTGGCCTAAGCCTAGAAAACTTCCAAGTCATGTGTTGTATGGGGAAATGAGCGCACGAAGAAAAACGGCAAGACAGGTATATCATGATTTTCGATCTATTTTACGAATCCGATGAGGGAAGTCTATCATTATGATCACTGTTGTACAGTGTTATTGGATTATTTTGGTATTCACAATATATTTTAACTAAACAATTTTGAGGGATTGCTGTACACACAGAGGAAAAATATACAAACACTAATACAGAAGCTATATAAAAATAGTTACGAAGCGATTTCTGTATAATTTTTGGCGGAATTATATATAATGTGTATTGTATACAATAAATGCGACAATATCGCTCATTCTCTCTCACACAACATTCATCAATCGCATTGCACTACTACTCCAAATGACCAATACATATTGATATGCGATTGATTTGGAACCATTTGTCATCTTAACTGCTTGTGTGTTGCAACTGTTCACTGTTGTGTGAGAGAGAATGAATGATATTGTCGCTCATTGTACACATTCTATATAATGCCGCAAGAAATTATACGGAAATCGCTACGCAACGATTTTTATATAGCTTCTGTAAGTGTGTTTGTCTATTTTTTTTTTGTGTGTATGATATTATAGTTAAAACCGTTTGTAGCGAAACGAAAATTATTTGTGTGTGTACCCCAAAACGCTTCGGCTAAAAAGCTAAATATCATATTTATTTATAACATTACACTCCATGAATCAAGTATATTTCGACATGAATAAGAATACAAATGGTATGCACTGGCAAAACGTCATTTTACGCATTTGTTTTGACCACCTATGCAGATGAATAGCGTTCATTTAAGAAAACTGATAACATTGCTCGAGGTAATATGGCGTTATTTATTTGAATATGAATCCATAGAAATGCAAATATCGTGCTCTCACATGCACACAAGAACATATGCAAATAATGTCAGAAATGAATTTTATTCTTACCAGCTTTTATTGATAGGTCCCTCGATATGATAGTACCGCCTGAATTTGATGCAACACATTTGTACACAGTCCAATGTACGTCTTGACGAAATGCAGTAGTATCAAACTTGGGAAAATACATACTTCCATTTTCCAAAATGTGTCGAATCTATAAAAGCAAAATCATTTGAATTGTTTTGAATTAAGGGAAGTAGTGTGTAAAAAGCGAGCTCCGTAGAGAAACGTGATAAAACATTATATTTGCAAAATCCGAAAAATATCCAAAATTTTGCCGAAATATTTTAAAAATATGATGAGACTTCCTACCAGACCAGTTCATGTACTGAATAATTATTTGCTGATGAAATTAGTTGCTAAATTTATCTGCTAAATCGTTGCGAGATGCTTGCGTATTGTAGCGACCGTAAATTCGTCCAAGAGAATTGCACACAAAAAACGGTTGTAGCGCAAGCGTAAAACAATACGCAAACGTCACGCAACGATTTAGCAGATAAATTTAGCAACTAAATTCATCAGCAAATAATTATTCAGTACATGAACTGGTCTGCTTCCTACTATTTACTGAATTGTGTTACCGCTATGTTATGTGAAATATTGATTGTTTGCTCTGCTAGTAGCTTTTTTGGATTATTTCGCCTACTATTATTGAATAAAAAGCATATGGAGATTTCAATTCAAACGTAAGTTTTTTTGCGCTTCAGAAAATCAACAAAATATTTTTTGACTATCGCTTTTTTTAATATCAAAAACCAACCTTTTTAGAACATGAAATTATTATAATATTGGAATAAATATCAGCAGCCAACCCCCTCTCTAAAATGCACTCAAATTTTAGGGACCTATTTTTGGAGTTTGTTCTGGACTGGTAAATTATTGAAGTTTGTGCTTCAACGGTTGCGGAGTAAAAACTCACCAAAGTCCAAAATTCCAACAAAATGAACTTTTTGTATGACAATTTCCCCCAGAAATAAGATTGTTGTGTGACCATCCTATTTTCATTTGATTCAGAGTTAATCAAATGAAAAGCCCAAACTCCTTCTCACGCAGCAATTTGTAAATCAAGTTTGGTTAATGTTGAATCTTTAAAAAATGTATAACTTGTTGACTAGAAGAAGCTGCATTCAGCGATTTCTTGTAACGATTTGACTTTACGTACTCTTTATTTTGCCTTTATTCAATGTCTGATTTTCCACCGTGACAAATATTAAATTCAGCACCACAAACTTCAAAGCGAACATCACTGTTGGTCTTGGTTTTTTTTATGAAACCATATCTCTGTTTTAAACTATCGTTCAGAACAATAATTCCACGTTTTCTCGACATTTTTTTCGGAACAACGACGATTGCCACAACAATAACAAAATCCAAATGTGAAAGACACAGTTTTGCCGCAAAATGTTATTCACTTCAATGGAATGTCAAAAAATAAACTTCAAAACGTCAAATAAATGTTCTATGTATATCTATATTATGTGTAATAATATACGTATATCGATATTTTGACGAAAAGAGATATAAAACGTAGAAATAATATTATTTCTAATTTCTGCTAGTTTTTTCTAGTTTTCGCTAATTTTCTAGTTCTAGTATTTGTGAATATCCCTTTGGATTTTTCCGATTATAAAATTTCGGTATATTTCCGTGTACACGGTATTATACATCAAATTTCGGTACAGTACCGGAAATCTCGGTACAGTTGGTCACCTAACTCATGCCAATGAAAAGCCATTCGATTTTTTATGATTCGAATGATATCTTTGTCGTCATAATCTTTCTTACAAAGAAACTTTGAAAGAGCACATGCAAACAAAATACACCAATGAAAAACCATTCGAATGTCAATTCTACAAGAAGAAATTCGTTCAAAAAATTCAACTCAATTGGCATTTCACTAAACATCATGATTTGGCCCAATTTCAATGCATCAAATGCTTTAGGGTATTTTCAATGAAAATGTACTTGAAAAAAAAAACTCTTGTTCAAATTCAATTTTCTTGGCAGAAATTTCGAACACACAAATTCCCTAAAAATAAACATATTTTTAAAATATCTGCCAAAAAAAGTTTTTCCATCACATTAAATTCAGTGACTTTAAAAAGTGAAGCAATCAAATGTTATTATGACGTCAAACATATTGGTTAGGGTGCGTTCACCGTACTTATTGTATGATATGATGGAAAACAATATGGCGACTGTACTTTACTTTACTTAGAAATTCACTACAACTTTTGATTGCTTCTTTCACTGAATTTAATGTGATGGACATACTTTTTTTGGCAGATATTAACAGGTAACTGCACTTGTAAGGAGAGTTTATTTTTTAATTGAGTTCAAGTGCGGATTTCAATTAGTGCAATTAATTTTTGGATGAAATTTTTTTTTTTGGTATTGCGATGATATATTCTATCTATATTAGAGTTTTCTGCCAGATAACTCAAATAAATAATGAGCTCACTGTAATCGCGATTGTTTACGTAATTATTTCGCTGTTATCCATTAGCTAATTGCAAGGTCATTTTTATTTCGATTATTCACTTCAGTATACATATATATTAGCATTATCTGCCATGCAAATCAAAAAGGGACTCTCTTGTTCAACAGCTCTCGGTCTAAGAGTCTTGTCATACAAAAAAAATCATTTTTTAAAAGTTGTGTAATACGGTGCGTCAACGCGCTAACCGGCGGTTAGTAACCGCAACAATTATACACTTGAATAAAGACAGTTCATTTCTCGCACTCCTTGTGTCCACTCGTTTGTTGTATCACAGCCGACAAGTATAGAATGCAAAGTAAGTAAATATAAATTTTATGAAGGAGAGGTAACAACCAAACAGTTAGCATTTGTATTGGAAATGTCGAAAAATGTTCCGTAAAAAATCTATAAGCGCCACCTAAGATTTTTCCGAGGTATTAGATTCTTTGCAGAAAATTTTTATTAATTAAATAATTATCATAAAATTTTGATGTAAAAAAATTTATTCGATAATAATTGAAATTTATTTATTCACACACACAAATTAAGTGGAGGTGCATATTCCACTTTTTACGGTAGCTAAAGCAGAGCTACTTGAAAGTTACATACATTTGACTTCATTGGGTAGCTAAAGCTTGTTAAAAGAGAACTACATTCAATAAAATCCGTCAGTTAGAATCAAGTATATGATATAGGATAAGAAAGCAGACGTGTTTATTATTCACTGTGTATTACATTTCAGCGACACTAGTTTACTTTCACATGTAAGCAAAGCGAAGTTAGGTGAATCAAATTACAACGTTGAATTTAACTGATTTGTGAAATACTTGTTCTAGTGCATTCTCACAAAAAGTGTTCAAAATTGACGAAAATCCAACATGGGAAAATTACTAGAAATAGAAAAATTGAAAGGAGCGCAAAACTACCATAATTGGTGTTTTTCTGTACAAAATGTGTTAATATACAAAGGTTCTGAAAAATGCATCGAAGAAGATGCATCAAACAGAGAAACTGATGCGTCAAAACTAAAAAGTTGCCGTGCTATTATGGCGTTAAGTGTCGACCCAAGTTTATTTGTGCACATACGTAATTGTCAAACTCCGTATGAAATTCACACAACCTTCCAGAATCTTTTCGATAACCATGGACTCAAAAGAAAAATCGGTTTGTTGAGAAATTTAATATCTACTAAACTGGATGACTGCAACGGTATGCAAGAGTATGTAGATCATATTATAAATTACTCAACTAAGTTGAGTGGTATTGGTTTCAACATGACAGATGATTGGAAAGTGGCAATTTTACTCGCTGGATTAAATGATAGTTACAAACCATTCATCATGACCATAGAAGCATCCGGTGTAGAAATTTAATCAGATATAATCGTTTCAAAATTGCTGGACGGAGAATCTCCAACATCAAAAGGTGAAGCATTTATAACAAAGTCAAAGTTCAATAAATTGAATTCTAAAAACAAAAAGAAAAAGTGCGAAAGTTGTAAAAAGAAACATTTCGGAGTATGCAGAAACAACAAAGTCGAAATTTTAAAAGGAGCATTCGTTGCATTATATACAAACAACAACAAAAAAGGTTGGTATCAATATATTGAATTGACTCGGGTGGATCGAATAACATGACACCGAGTAAGGAATTGCTCAAGAATGTGAAACGCTATTAAACTGGCGATATAACTGCACGCAAACGACTCAAAAATGCCAGTGCAAGGCATCGGACAACGTGATATGAAAATAAATGGAAACGAAATATCGGTAAGCGATATCTTACACGTGCCAAAGTTGTCAGTAAATATTTTATCAGTAAGTAAAATAGTAAAAATGGGCAATTCAGTGCTTTTTAATAAAGACGGCTGCATAATTAAAAATGCCGATGGAACAAAAATTGCACATTGCACTGAACAAGACGGTGTATACCCACTGTTTGAAGATTCAGAAAAATGCATGAGTTCAATAAAAAGTGATGACGCCTATTTATGGCACCGCAAACTGGGTCATTTAAACATTGGCACAATGAAGCAAATGCGCGATGAGGGTAAAGTTGGTTTAAATTTCAAAGGTGATGAAATGCGCATTAAAAATTGCGAAATATGCGCACAAGGCAAAATGACACGTTTGCCATTTAGTAGAAGCGAAACTCAAGCTACTGAAATCTTACAATTGGTACATGCAGATTTATTCGGACCAATGCCAACTGAGTCTATTGGTCGATCAAAATTTGTATTTACTCTAGTTGATGATTTCTCTAGGAAAGTTTTCGTCAACCCACTCGTAAAAAAGTCACAGGAATTGTAAACATTCAAAATCTTCAAAGCATTTATTGAAAAGCAGACCGGAAAATGCATCAAAATATTTCGATCAGACAATGGCGGTGAATTTGAATCGAATGAGTTCGACAAATATCTCAAGCAGCATGGAATTCAACATCAAACATCGAATTCATACACGCCACAACAAAGCGGCAGAGCCAAGAGAATTAATAGGACTATAATTGAACGAGCTAAATGTCTTTTATTTGATGCAAATCTGCCAGAAAGCTACTGGGCTGAGGCATCATCGATGGCAACATACCTCATTAATCGCAGCATTACATCGGTATACCTGAACAAAAATTTTATAACATTAAAATTGACATTTCAGATTTGAAGGTATTTGGATGCCCAGTAATGGTCCATGTAAACAAACAAAACCGACGAAAACTCGAGATGAACGCTACAAAAATGATTTTCGTCGGGTATATCTGAACAAAAATTTTATAACATTAAAATTGACATTTCAGATTTGAAGGTATTTGGATGCCCAGTAATGGTCCATGTAAACAAACAAAACCGACGAAAACGCGAGATGAACGCTACAAAAATGATTTTCGTCGGGTATGATACGAACAAAAAAGGATATCGCTGCATCAACAGGACTAACAGCAAGTTGAACGGCTCCACGAAATAAAATATTCCGAAATAATTTATGCTATTAATATTTGTATGGGAAATAAATAATTTCGGTAAAATCGTGAATAAATTAAAAATAAATTATTTCGGATAATTTATTTCGTTTTTTAACGAAACAAATCATAAAATAATATATTTCTATAAATTGTTTCGCATTTTTTCCGGAATAAAATATTCCATAATTTATTTCGCTATAAAATCCGAAATAAATTATAACTGAATAAAAATATTCATACCAAACAACCGATGAGAATGACATCACTACTATCGAGCTATCGGATGAGGAAAATCGCAATAGCATAAGTGAAAACTTAACAATGGTCGATGACAAGAATGACCCAAATTACGTGCCAGAGGAAAATGCAGCTACACATAGACGTTCAGAAATCATGACACGATCAAAAACGGTAAATAATCCCCCATTCCGTTTAACTAATAATTCTGCACTATTCGTAGAACCATGTAGCGTAAAAGAAGCCATGCAAAGTAACGAATCAGAGCAATGGAAAATTGCTATGGATAACGAGATTGAGTCGTACATTGAGAATAAAACTTGGAAATTGATCGATCTACCGAAGGTAAGAATGGCAATTCAATGCAAGTGGATCTTCAAGCTTATTCTTATTTTTTCATACAAAATACCTAGCAAAATACTATTAAAACAAAACATAACCTCAAATTTCACAGTATTTTGTATGAAAAAATAAGAATTCAGATATCAATAATTATGAATGTTTCGATGCAGATATTTAAAATGTAAGTTTATTGGACATAAAAAATAATATATTCTGAATTTCATACATAAAGCAAAAAGAAAAATTAATGTTTTTTTTTAACAGTTTTAATCGATCAGATTTTGATCGGTATTGAACATTTCATGCAGATATTTGGAATTTAAGAAATTTATGTACTCGTTTATATTATTCGAACTAAATCAAACGTAAAGCATAATTAAAAAATAATATTGTCTTTATTAAGTTTTCAATTAATCAGATTTCACCTTAATAAGTGAGAAACTTAAAAATTTTATTTTCTATGGTTAAAGTAATTCTTAAAATAACTTTCAAACCAATAATCATCCATAAAGTAGAAATAACACATCCTTAGTTCAGTGGCTCTTAGTCTATAATGAAAATTCGCACGAATTGGTACGAATTTGTGAATGCATAACAACGTCATACAGTATCATGGCGTTTGCAAATTTTGCAAACATTTCATTTGCAAATTGTTCAATTTCATTAATAATATCATTGTTTATGCCAAGTAAGGAGATTTCGGTGTCAAATGAACTATTTATTAAAATTGTTTTGATGTCGAATGGAACCTCTTCATTTAAAAAGTGCCGTAACTCATCAAAAAATTTCTCCTGAAATTAATATGAATACAGTTTTATTTATTTTCAATTTCAAACAACAAATATTTATTCACGGTACCATTTTATTTTCATTTGAATTTATCATAAAACAAAACACAATATTGAAAATAAACAAATAACTTGTATGGACGACAGCTTGCTTTATGAACGACATACATACAAATTCACATTATACATACGAAATCCTATTGTAATGCACCAGCCGCACCAGATGGAAATTTATCTCTGGTTGTCCGTTACGATTCAATTCGATACCTTCTCGCCCTGGCTGTCATCAAAGACTATAAAATCGAGCAAATGGATGCTATCACAGCATTCCTGCAGGGAGAGCTCAAAGAAGATGTTTATATCATGCAACCAGAGTGGTACGAGGATGGCACCAGGCGAGTGTGTATATTACAAAAGGCCATTTATGGCTTAAAACAAGCTGGAAGACAATGGAACATCGGACTTGACAAAGCACTCAAACAATTTGGATTCTGCAAAAGCACCGCCGATCCGTGCATCTATTACTGATAATTTATAAATAATTATTGCTATTTACGTAGACGATTTTCTCATATTTTTCAGACATGGAGAAGAATTGAATCGTATCAAAAATTGTTTTCACTCGAAATTCAAAATGAAAGAGCTTGGTAAAGCGCAAAGTTGTTTAGGTATGAGAATAAATCAACTGGAAAACGGTATTGATTAAGACCAAACGACTTATGTCAAAAATATTCTCAGACGTTTCGCAATGCAAAACTGCAAACCAATGGGAACACCAAGTACAAAACAAAAAAAAATTTTTCCACATCGACATTTCGAACACGGTCTCTTTCGATGAGTTGCATGCAAATATTCCATTAGACCACGGCTTATATAAATGAAAGAAAGAAAATTCTTCATTTGTTCTGTTGTATCAAAATGAAGAGTGATTCACGTGTTAACTGTCAATACAATAGACCGACAGATTTATGCCGAATGTATCCACATTCCATGAACATGCATTTTGGAAAAATTGATAACTTTAATACGTATAACGTTTACATGATGTTGATTGCATGTTTTTTCATTGCAATAAATTGAAGAAAAATCATTTCATTTGATACAATTAAACCGAATTTATTTAAATGCTTCGGAAAAACACGCTAATGAAATATTTTGTTTTTAACATTAGTTAAAAGTTATTATTTAAGTTTCAAAAATGTCTTCTATTCCGGATTATTTATGTATTTGTCATAGCGACACACAATCTGTGTGTCATTCATCCACAATCAAGTATGAGTGTAATTTATGTTCATATGCATCAAAAGTGATGTTTGATTTCATTAACCTTCAATGGTTCGTGATTTGTTTTTTTAAAATTGTATGTGAATTTCTTGAAAAAGCATCGTTGTAAACTGATATTAACGCATATACGATTTTTATTTTATTTTTTAAAATTTCATAAGATTGAACAAGCTGAAAAAAGTTGAGATATCAGTGAGAATGACAGAAACACCATAGTTTGAATATGTTATTCATAATATATTTTGTATTTTTTTTTTTTTTTTTTTTTTTTTTTTTGATTAAATGGATTATTATCAAATTGTATATAACTGGCATTTTATTTTAATGTCAAACTCTTTTTCACAAGCAATATTCCAGTGCCTATTTTGTTTATATATCTTGCCACCACGTCAGTATCTACATGTCGCTCATTAGCATGCTTTTTATTACTCCTGTCAGATCACCCCGGTGATCAGTACAATACAGATGTTCCATTAATACAGAAGTATTAACATATCTTAATACTTACTACTGATGAATGCTATATTAACTATTAAGTCTCATCATAATACGAGTATTAAGATGAATATTAACATCGATGTTAATACTCATATTAAGATAACTATTCCGATCGTAAAATCAGAAAAATAAGTGAATTTTTGCCCTTTGTTTTGGGGACTAAATATTTGAGACCTATCGATAGAGGTATCACTTGCCCCGGCGAATCCATGGATTCTCAGGATTTGGCCAGAATTCCAGAACTTCCTGTATGAAATTCCATATATAAATCGTTTACATGAAGTTCCATAAAGGAAGTTCTTGAATTCAGGCCAAATCCTGATATGCCACAATTTTTTTCAAATCGAAAATTTAAATTTATATACAATCTGTTCAAATTGCAAATGACGTCCATTAAATTCAGCATATTAATACTTAAGAGTTATCTTGATATGAGTATTAACATCGATGTTAATAGTTAATACTCATCTTAATACTCGTATTATGCAAAATTATATTTTTCGATATCTATTCTGATTAATTGGTATGAATAGGAAAGGGCAGATAAATCGATAAATGATTTTTACATTTGCTACGTAAAATGAATATTTAGAGCAGTCTATAATATCACTTCACAATCATGTAACTATAATATTACTTGAAACATTACTAATTTGGCACTAATAAGAGCTGGGAGACTCGTTTCAATTTTCTTAATATTTCTTATGTATTCACAGTAGAAAAAATTTGAATAGTTTCAGGAGTAAATACGCCTGACGGAGGCACTCAGGTGAAACAACACCCAATTTCATAGACTCTATGTGTATTTTCGTCAGGTTTTCGTCCAAAATATTTTTTCTCCACCAGATATTTTTGCATAGTTTCAGGAGTAAATTCGAATAAAGTTCATGAAACTGGGTGGTATTTCACCTAAGCGCCTCCATCAGGCGTATTTACTCCTGAAACTATGCAAAAATTTTCTACTGTGTCGTAGCGATTCTTGAACATAATTATAGTAACACAAGAAAACTTACTCTGGGTATGGTAGTAACCGGTGTATTATCTATATACAACCATTCGATCTTTGGTGGTGGGCTGCCTTTCGCGACACAATCTACGTGATTGTCAATGATATTTGTGAATTCTAAGTGATGGGGAGGTTCTATCGAAAAAGTGGGTCCTTGGATGTCAAACGGTTCCGCAACAACAAAACGATCTGTAAAAAAATGAACATTTGAAAATTACAATTGTATCGATGGAAATATGTTCAACGGAGATTCATGTTGCGTTTCTAAGAAACAGATTTTCATGTCACACTCTTCATAATAGGATTCTATATTCCCATTACTATTCCCATCGATACAATTGGTCACTAACAAGCCAATTATGGGCCGAACGTTCGATTGTGGTGCAATTGTGCCCTGCAAGCTCCTCACATTTGCTTTCGAATATAATGTTCACTGGCTGATTAAAGACTAAACACACTGAAAAATTCGGTATACCATTTGGTCTATAAACTATGATTAATGTAATGTAATGTAATGACAACTAGATGGCGTAACTTATACCGTGACACATCTGGCCATACTGTAACCACCTTCGTATTGAAGTGTCATCAATTTGCTTTAATATTCATCATTAATAAAGTCATCGAATGTTGTATGAGGCTTACGGGGAACATGCTCCATCGAGTTCAACTTGTGAATACTGGTTTCGACGATTTAAAAGTGGTGATTTTCACACTGAAGACAAGGAACGGCCAGGTGGACCAAAAAAGTTGGAAGAAGCCGAATTGCAAGAATTACTCGATGAAGATCCATGTCAATCGCAACAAGAACTTGCAATGGCGTTAAAAGTTGACCAGGTAACCATTTCTAGATATTTACATGCAATGAGAAAGATCCGAAAACTGAGAAATTGGGTGCCACATCAATTTAACGAAAATCAACTCAGAGCACGAATTGAAACATGCAAAAAACATCTTGCTGAGCACAAAAAACATAGTTTTTTTGTATTGAATTGTTACTGGCGATGAAAAATGGGTCTATTACGATAACCCCAAACATAAGGCAGTGTATGTAGACCCAGGCCAACCAGGACCTTCACAGTCAAAGCGTGATATTCATTGCCAGAAGGTTTTGCTGTGTATTTGATGGGATGAGGAAGGTGTCGTTTATTATGAGCTACTAAAACCTGGTGAAACGGTTACAGCTGAACGCTACCGACAACAATTAATCAAAATGGAGCATGCATTGAAAAACAAACAGCCTCTGATAGCGACCAAACAAAGGAAAGTTTTTTTTCACGATGACTATGCCAAGCCACATCGTGCAAACATCGTAAAAAAAAAGAAAAAAGAGTTCGACTGGGATCAGCTTGATTAACCCCCGTACTCTCCAGACCTTGCTCCTTCGGACTACTATTTGTTTCGATCGATGCAAATTGACCTGGCCGATGTACGCTTTCGAAATGTTGAAGAAGTGCGAAAATGGGTTGATGACTGGATAGCTTTAAAAAATGGGGGATTCTTTCGACGTGCAATTCACAAACTTCCTGAAAGATGGCGCGAAGTCATTGCTAACGATGGAGAATATATTGGATAATGTACTCATTCATTTTATAATTGAAATAAATGTTTGTTTCAACACAAAAATTCTTTAAAATTCTTCCATACACCTAATATATGTACGACAATGTTGTGAAATAATACTTTTAATATATTCATGTTATGGTTTTGAAGAAACCATAAATTATTAAAAAGAAAAAAAAAACAATAATTTATTTGACTAAGACAATGCGTGAATTCACCCGTCAAACGACGTAAACAATACAAGACAATGAATTTACTTAAGTATTAAGAGCAAGTGCAATGTGAATTCGGGCAATTGCAACGAGAAAACATCGCATAACGAATCAAATAAGAAGACGGCGAATTGAAAGAAATGTCACTTCATCATTCAATTGAAGTTTAGTTTCCGATCGACCCGTTCATTATTTTTGAGCATTTTTTTTTAGCTGAGCACACGGAGATCATAACAAAATGGCGCCCAACGTAAATTAAATTGATTAATTGCAAACTTTTCATATTTTTACGGTGTAATAACCAAGTAAATTAGGGTCATACTACTAAAGTCGCGCGAAATAAGGTCGCTGACAGAATCGAATTTTGGTCGCGAAAAAAAATTGCGACTATAATTCGTTGTTCGGAACGAATTAAGATCTCTGACAAAAACGAATTTTGGTCGCAACACCAATTGTACCGAAAACTCCACTTTGTCTATCCTCATTCCCGAAATTTGTCCTTTGTCTGATGTTCCCCCGCTATGGTAAATAAAAACTAATTTTAGTCGCGCGACCAAAATTCATATTTCAAAACGAATTTTGATGGTACAAAAAAACGAATTATGGTCGCAGAAAAATTCTCATACAAATCTCATTTGCGACCTTAATTCGCGCGACTTAGGTAGTATGACCCGTAAATTGCATTAATTTTTTGATGAAAATATAATAATTAATAATTAATTTTTCCAATCGCGAACGGGAAATTAAGAAGAACATTAATGAATAAATTTTTAATGAAAAAAGAAAAAGAAAATCTAAATTAAGAAACGTGTAAACGCTAAGCATATGTGAGCAAATTCATAATTCAATTTTGAGGTGAACCACGAGGTAGACTTAGACCGCGTGTATCGACGAATTACCGCATGGTAAGCGAGACACAACCAAAATTCGATTCGATTGAAGAGAAGCAACACGCGTTCCAATTAATTTTTGCATAAATTTCGGACGTACGGAATTAAGAGGAAGAAATTCGTTCCTATTTTTACATTAGATTTAAGATTTACGATTGATATTTTCCAAATTTCAAGGATTGAATATTTTTTCGGTTGAAATCATTGAACATTGTTTTTTTTTTTTTTTTTTTTTTTTTTTTTTTTTTTTTTTTTTTTTTTTTTTTTTTTTTTTTTTTTTTATTTAATTATTACAATTAATACAAAAATTTCCATTTTCTGAATTTAAAACTTATTTTGCTGGAACATTTTTTGAAATTCAAAGTTTTTTTTTTACATTGATTGAGCATTGATTGGAAAATTGATTGCAAAAGGGGGATCCATTGAAAAAAAAAAAAAAAAAATTTGAATAGAAATTGATCAATAGTAGGAAGTTCAAGTATCATTGAAGGTCAAGATTAGCATCGAATTTTTTTTAAGAAAAGTTACAATTGAGGTGCAGGTACATTGTTAGTTTTCTGACGGTTTCATTGGTGCATTCAGACGAATTAAATTCAAGAAAAGTTACGTTTTGTAGGAAACAAAGAGATCAAATTAGTAAAATTTTTTCTTGTTGTTTTATTGGATAATCATATCGAATCATAATGAATAGATCAGATGAACCAATTGACGGTTAATCAGTTCCAAATTGAGAGATAGCATATGAGTTAACAATTCGAAACATTCAGTTATGTAGAAAAAGAAGAGAAGCAACGTCACGTTTGCGCACATGCATGATTAGGAAACGTAAAGGAGAATTGAAAGAGCCATTAGGTAGTTTGGCTTCGCCGACAGACGAATTAGAAGTAAACTCAAGAAAAGCTGAAGAACTCAAGCGTTTATTGCAAGAAATAAATCCGGATAGGGCAACCCAAGAAAGATTTATGAGTAAATTTCTGCACGTCAGTGGACGAGTAGAGAAGATAGCGAAGATAAAAGACAACTTAGATTTATCACATTCAATTCAGAGATTAGAAGACGAAATGGCAGAGTTAAATCATGAGTTCATAAACAAAGTAAAATCATTCAACAAACGTGGCAGACATGTGAATGAAGGGATGGGACAAACAGCCCCGAATAAAGACATTAACATTAACCTACCAACTACACAGTAAATATATGGAAACTACAAGTGTCATTATTAAGTACTTTTCTTTGAAATAGTACGTAAGTTCTGTGAGTTAGTATTTGAGTACTAAAATTCTTTTAATGTATATACTGTATATGTCCACATTTTCAAACATAACCAAACAATTTTTTATAGATGTATATAGTACTCAAATACTAACTCATAGAACTTACGTACTATTTCAAAGAAAAGTACTTAATAATGACACTTGTAGTTTCAATATATTTACTGTGTACAAGATCAGGTGTAAATAAAGACATGCAACCAGAAGCGGCGTTGGCCGAGAAAATCAACAACATGAGTTCGCCATCACGAAATGCAAAAGTACATTTCTTTCCACAAGCTGAACCGGACATAACTCCAATATTTCATTTCGATAGTTCCAACATTAATTTTCCTAATATTAGACCAACACATGGTGTCGCAACAAGTTCAATGACACACAACTTGAGAATCGGTGATGCGCATACAAGCCAAAGTGAACATAATCCAAATAATTTCGGTAGAAATACAATTTACCAAGACAGAAATCACACAATAAAAAAACAGATACATCGAACAGCATGATTGCTGCAATCAACAAAATGATGGAGTCATTGAACACTATGTCATCGCGTATTCAAAACATCGAATTATCTCAGCAAAAAAACATAAACCGAACTGCATCAACGCCAAGAAACGAGGCTGTTGTTGTTGATGATGATGCACGCAGCGTAGCATCAAACGATTCATATCATTCAAGTTCTTTGTGTAGCACAAGACGATCTTTCGTTCCAATACACAAATGGAATTGGGGTTTCACGGGAAATCTAAAGTCGAAAATTTCTGAAGAACGTGACGTTCATGCATTTTTGAAAAAATTGGATGTATATAAAAAAGCAGAGATAATATCCTACACGGAAATTTTCCAACGATTTCACTACTTTGAATACACTTCAATTGGTACGATCAATACAAGAAAGACTTTAGAAATTGGACACAATTGAAGCAGGGCTTACTCAAACAATTCACAACGCCATTAGCAAAGTTCATTACTGTTTCAAAGTTAGCAGAAATCAGACAGAAACGAATAGAGACTTCATCGAAATTTATATCAAGCATTATTAGGGAATTTGATTAACTCGAAGTATACGATGAAGTAGAAAGAGTTTGTATTATTCAGAACGATCTTTTGCCAGAACTCAGATCGCGAGCAATGAGTCAGAATTGTACATCTGTGCAAGAATTAAGCATATTTTTGCGTAAACTCGAAGCGGCTGACAAGTTGTATGACAGACCAAGACATGAAGTTAGACAAGTATTCCAACGTTGAAATGCAATGCCAGTAAACTGCGTTAAACAAGAATGTTCAGGGGACTTAAGTCAAGTGGATTAGAATATAACGAGTGTGACATAGCCAAGGTTAACAATACATTTAACAGAAAACCAAATGTGACTAGACCAATCAATACACCAAGCAATACGAACACGAATAGTTCACACAAGGCAACATCGCAAGTGAAACCGTCGGTTTCAAACCGAACATAAATGCACATGTTACGAGCAACGTATCGGCACAAGCCCAGCCAAACGCAATTACGAATAGCTCTGCAAGCGTAGTCACACAAAATCAACTGACAATTCTAACCGAAATAACAGTCAGTGAATCGACGAGGTGTTTTAATTGTAAAACAGGGAATCATTATTTCATGGACTATCCAATGCCAATTAACAGAATCTTTTGTTCCCGTTGTGGAGAAGAAGGAGTGTTAGCACCGTCGTGCAAATGCAAGACAAGTCGAAGTATGTCAAAAAACTAGCTAAGCGTCGCTTACGACAACCGAGGAGTAGGCGACGAACAATAAACAGACTGCTTTTAGCAAAGAATAAGAACACAGGAGCGGCAAGCTCAATCTGGACGAAGACAATAGACCATATTTGTTAGTTGGTATTGAGGGAGATTTTGCACGGGGTTTGTTAGATAGTGGTGCACAGGCATCAGTTATGAATGACGAATTATATAAGCAGTTGATTGAGAAAGGACACAAACTATACAAGTGTAATGTAGGGATAACCACAGTAGACGGAACTTCACATAAAGCGTTAGAGTACCATATTTCGTTAGAGGCATTAAGCGTAATATACCAACATTAGTGGTAGCACAGGCAGCAACCAAGTTAGTTTTAGGTATGTATTTCTGGAATGCATATAGAATAAAGCCATGTTTTATGAGTAATGTATTACTATACGTATACGTATGGCATCAGGGTGATCAAGCATAATTCGAACGAATTTGTTGATCAAATTGAAGCAAATAATCGAGGAAGTAGATAGGTTAATAGCGCGAGGTATCATTCGTAAAGTAGAATCATCAGAGTGGTTACATCCACTAGTAGCAGTACCCAAGAAGGATGATAGGATTAGAATATGTATGGATGCAAGATGGATAAATCCATCTTCGTCCAGTTATGAAGAAAAATGCATATCCACAACAGAATGCGAACCGCATATTGAGTTCAATAGGGAAAGCCAAGTATGTCACAACAATAGATATGACAGATGCATTTTTCCAAATTCCGTTGCACAAAAATTCGCAAGAGAAAACAGCGTTTTCAATTCCTTCACGAGGAATTTACGTTTATGAAAGAATGGCAATGGGATTGACGAATAGCGGAGCAGAACTTTGTAGTCTAATCGATTCACTTTTTGGATCAGAATTCGAGCCGAATACTTTTCCATATCTCGATGGCATTATAGTAGTTTCAGAAACATTCGACGAGCATGTCGACCTGTTGTTAAGAATAGCAGCAACATTTAGATATGCAAACCTAACGATTAGCCCAACGAAATCGAAATTTTGTTACAAGAGGTTAAAGTTTCTGGGTCATATTGTAGACGAACAAGGCATAGGTATGGAAAAATCAAGAATAGAAGCGATTGAGAATTTACCAACACCTACGTGTGTTAAGGATATACAAAGACTAATAGGCTTAGCAGGCTGGTTTAGGCGTTTCATAAAAGATTTCTCAGGAATCACTGGTCCAATGACTGAATTACCCAATGGGGAATATGTTTCCATTTGCAATTTTATTTTGTACTAAATTTATACACAATTTTGAAATTTTAATTTGTTAGGCAAAGTGTGCACACTTTTGGAAATATTCCGTGCACAATCTGTGTACATTATGTAATGTTGGAAATTTTAACGTGTATACGGATAGTGCACGTATTATTTGAAATTTGTGAAACTAGGCAAAACTTGAAAGAAATATTTTTTCCCTACATCTTGATTAACATAAAAGAAAGAAAGTTAAACGAATTCTTTAGAAAATGTTCTTAATTAAGTTTCAATAACATAAAAAAATTCTATGTTTTCACAATGCACACACATAAATTCTACTGTCAAATACACAACTGTCAGTTTGAAATAGCTGGTTTCCAACGAATGTTGGACATTTCACAACTTTTTCTGCGCATTTTATATACACATATATATGTATTGGTGTGCAGAAAATATTGTGAAATGTCCAACTTTCGTTGGAAACCAGCCATTTCAAACTGACAGTTGTGTATTTGACAGTAGAATTAATGTGTGTGTGTGTGTAAAAGTGGAATAAAAATGACTTTGTTTTCATACGGTAAAGCAAACATTTTAGCTTTAACATCGCTCAATTCATATACGAATAAATATCTTCTACCGTCTAGTAATATTACTACGTTAATACTACTACGAATTCATTAGTGGCAAGTACAAATGAAATGTTAAAATTTACGAAGTCATTCGTATGAGAAGTTAACGAATTTGATTAGTACAATGTACGCCGTATTTCGTACTATATCCCCTAATATGCATTTTACGCTAGATATTCGTTCTGCACACACCCAACATCAGTGGCTAAATATTGAGAAAATTGCGTAGATACTAATATATTTTTTCAGTGTATTGAAAATTACACAACAGTTAGGAATAATACAGTGACTATTGAATTTATTATTACTTTGTGAGATCAAAGCATGTTTAAAAATCCGGTATTTTGTTTATCAAGTTACAAATTTGAGTAATGGGAACATTCGGTGCTAATTTAAAATTTTTGTTTATAACATTAACAAAATTCACTCGTCCTAAATTTCTAACATTATTAATCAATACAATTCCTTGTTTTAATGCTGGTTAGTGGTTAAGGTCGTTCATCATATCGTAAAAATATATAATTGCTGAGTTTACTCAGCTACGTTGAAGTGATTCAGTTCTGATAAGCGCACATCGTATGGGCGGATTTTGTAATTGTTTCCTGCATTTGGAAACTTACGAAGTGCAAACATGGTGAACTACTTCAAAACTGATTCAATTATGTTTTTGTGAATGTCATAAAATCAACGCTGCAGTAATCTAGAATTGATTGAACTAAAGCACAGTGAAAACATTTTAGCACGTGAATTACTCTGATATAGTAGCAAAAGCTTTTCACGAAACCCAGTGAAGATGTAGCTTTTGATGTGATACAGTTTATGTGTACATTGAAATTGAATTTTTTATCTATGATAACACTCAAGTCTCTGTGTTCATCAACTCTGCCAGATTCAAGCGATCCATAATTGTATTTGATGAGCGGTCTTTGTTTGTTGCTGATCGTCAATATGGAGCACTTGTCAAAGTTTAGATGAAGATTATTTTCATCACACCAAAGTTTTAATTTGTCGTTAAAAATTTGCAGTTTTGTGACATTAGAATCAATGAGACAAGTTATTGAAAATACACATTTAAAAAGCCATCTTTGCGTTGAAATAATTGCTTCGTATAGTTTCTATAGAAACGTTAGTGGAGATGCCGTACAATATTAAAATGTTCGAAATAGGTGTACTCATTTGGCATGCGATTGAGTAGTTTCAAATGCTACGAATAGATGGCTCTATTTGGCACTATCTAAAATTTTTCTATGAAATATTATATTTCATTAAGCATCATTGTTAGAATTAAGTTCATTATTTGAGTTTGATCATAGTTTTTAGAAATCTAATACTAAAGAAGATTTTCTTGATGTTTCAAAATTAAATCATATATTAAGGGAAAAATAGTAAAAACTCAAATTATTCAGTAGAATCGAACTATCCAGTAAATTTAGTATTTCGGTATCGATTTGCTCCTTGCAACTTTGTCATGGGATATTGTTGACGTAGAGAAAAATGAAAGCAAAACAGAACTTTGTCATGGGATATTGTTGACGTAGAGAAAAATGAAAGCAAAACAGAATTGAAGTCTGCTCTATCGAAATTAATTTGAAAGCAATTCCATTCCAATATATCGAAACTGCAACAATAAAATATAACTGCAACAATAAAATTGAAATGAATGCGTTTAAATACATTCAAAGTTAAAATTGAAGTTTTCGTGTTTTCAATCGCCAAAAAGTTGGCCTTGGCCGGCCTAGAAGCAATTCCAAAGATCTGAAATCTGTCGTATCTTGTAGAGGCGGACTCAAGGAACACGATAGAGACAAGGAAAATAGAGGTCGTCTGAGCACTTTCCTTACAAAAAATTCAAAAATATAGAAAAATTGGGTAAAAAATGGATTAGGCGTCCAAAATTTTGGCTCTGACCGGCTTCAATTAGATAAAAATGATCTGAAAATCATTTTATCTTATAGAATAGGAATCGATGAACATGATAGAGTTAAGAAAAATTTGATTTACGTGAAACAATATCAAAAAATATGAAGAGGGAATATATAAATTTTCATCACCCCTTTGCCTCCCCCCTTGTATTTCAAACAATCGGAAATTTGTTCTATCTTGTAGAGAAAGACTCCAAGAATACCATAAAACCATGAAAAGCTAAATATTCGAACTTATTTTTGAGTTTATTTGCAAAGATTTGAAAAAATTCATTTTTTGAGTGGCAAAAACCCTCCCCCTCAACCCCACAGGGGAAAATCAAAAATTCACTCCGAAAGAAATTCTTATCTTAGTCCCCTCTAAACGATAGTAGCAAAAAAAATTCGATATTAATACTCCTGAGTAGTGGCCCTGTTATATGAAACACCCGTAGAATAGAGTCAGTTTTTAAAATAAGTCTAGTTATGAATTTCATTTTATATAAATAGTTTTCTTCTAAGCACAAACATTTTGTATTATATTCCCAATCGAATTGTATCAATATTGATATCGTTTATCCGCAGAGATCGAAGTTTAATTTAAGAAGTATTTTTTATTACTTATATATAAGTCATCATATATGAAAAAAAGGTCACAAATAAACAGCATATTTTCAGTCATAATAATTGACTAAAACTCAGCTTTTTAACAGTTTGTATGATTTATCACAAATAAATGAGTGGATATTTCCCACTGATTTTATTACCAGTGCATTCATGTAAAATATATGTGCAGACTTATCATTAATTGATATTATTTTCTACAAACCTATTTGCCACATTCAGGTTTCAATTATTGGCATGAATGCACAATGATAAAATTGTTGTATTGCATTTATAGGAAAATAATGGAAGGCATCAAGGCTATGTTAACACCAAGAAGGGTTTTCGATTCGTATTCTGTATATTTAGAAGTTTTTTTGCATGAATCATATGGAAGTGAGCAATGCTCACAGAGCATATAAAGTATTTTTGAGTTGTTCGCATAGTACACTGTCATAATGATGTCGACATCTTAGACTAAGTGAAACGGAAAAAGACAATTTCCTTGTCATAATATACCATGAATACAATCCAATTTCATTAAACGACAAAATATATATATGGGAAATATTCCCTGGCATATGTGATTTGAAGACAAGCATATAAGATCGTAACACAAAACGATATCAAAATTAATGAAGTCGTAAAAAAAACAACGAAACTAGAAACCAACAAAAGAACGTCATTACAACTGGTTCCTTCTATTTATAACATTGATGAAAAATGACTGGTGGTTCTAAACTTTTGTACAGTGTTTTTTTTGTACAATGATTTCATTTGCTGCAAATATATAAAATTACATTTATTTTCCTCTCGTCTAGCATAAAAACTCATTTTTATTACTAAATATTGACTATTTACTGGATAAACAAAAAATCAAGGTGAAGACTTTCAATTTTGTATTACCTAAAATTATTGCACAAAAAATTTCACTTCAATTCTATACTTAAAACTTTCGTTCGGATCAAAACTAAAAATTGTAGGTTTTTACACTTCAGCTTGTCTTTCATTTAATCTCAGTTGTAGTTAAAATACTTTCGAAAAATGCCATTCAATTTCGAAGGGTTAAAAACGAATTGAGAATCACTTGAAGATGATGAAAGATCAGGTCGTCCAAGAAATGGATTATTCACAGAAAACGTTGAAAAAGTGCGAAAGAAATATTCAGTAAAACTTATTGAAATGGAATTGGGTATCCCTAGTGTTGGCTGCGAACGTTCGCTGTTCGTTCGTAGAAAAATAAAAATTGGTTTTTGCTCATTCGTGCGAAGAAACAAAATATAATTTCAAGTATGATTACAGAACTGAAAAATATAATTCAATAAACAATTCATATTTTGATTAAATTTTTATCCCTTTTTTTGTTCACCATAAAATTATTCTATTCATTGTTGTTTAATTGTATTAATTTACAAAAGTAATGAGAAGTACTATGTTTAGAATATATACAGTTCTTCAATTTAAAAAATATTCGTTATTCATGTGTTGGAAATTCCAACTGGGAATTCATGAGGCAATCTAAATAACCTGAGCATTGATTGTTTTGTATAAAATAAAGTTTAAATTGAATTCTACGAACGAAGGAACGAGCAAATTTTATTTTTTAAAAATTACGAACGAACGATCGAACAAAAATCATTTTGTCAATTTCTACGAACGAACGAACGCACAAAAATAAGAATTTTTATTCTTACGAACGAACGAACGAGCAAATATGTTATGATTTTCCCATTATTTCCGGGAATGTGGTGGAAACTCAGAAAAATTTTCGTGCTAATATTTTCTATTAATAATCAGTTGATAGAAACCAAATTCAGACAACAATATCGACCGAATTTACAAAAACCTAAAAAAGTGTTGCTTTTGGGCTATGAAATTTTCTTGACTTTTTGCAGAGTTCATGCTAAAAATTTCAAGGAACATTTAGATAAAGACAATATTTTGCCCCCGCTATAATCTCTAGACATAGCTCCTTCTAAATCGAGTAACCTTCGATGACCAAACCCGTGTCTTGGTTATGCAGCACTTGTGTGTTCTTGAAGAAGGAAAAATGTGGCTTTGTTCGTTCTTGGCCGTCAATCCGGCGAGATTCTTTTAGAACGGAATTCATAAATTACCAGAAAGATGAGTAAAAGTTGTAGCTAGCAATGGAGAATATTTTTAATAACATGTTATTTATTCATTTTCTTGAATAAAGTTGTATTTTCTCATAAAAAAGGTCACGTTTCAATTCACACTACCAATATTTCAAACTGTAGACTGGTTGTTTCTATTTTTAAAAGGTTCGGTTATTTTTGGAATGGAGGTTATAGTTCAAACATATTACTTATTAAATTTAATGCATAAAAAAGTGCCATAATGAATAAAGTTGTTAAATTCGTCGATTATTGTCATGTTGTTTCAATATAAAAACGCATCAAACTTTGAAAATTGCCCATTGAATCATCGTTGATAAGATGTTTGTGAAACAATAAAAATGCAATTTGTATTTTCCATCTATTCCGCAATCTGTAAATCAAAAATTACTCGGTATAGTGTTTTATGATGGAAGTTCGCCAAATATTTTCTATTAAGCAAATGCAATAAAATGGCTAAATCAAACTTCGAGCAATGTTTGCAATTGGCAACTATTTTGCTTGATTCCTTTTTTCCAGAGCACTTATTTTCGGACCAAACCAAAAACTCATTAAAACTACATTTATAAATTCATTTTCATTAGATACTCTGCTCTTTTTATATTTTAGATCCTCTTCCCCATACTTTGAATACTTTATCCATTCTGACGACGAGAAGTTTTTGAAGCCCAAAGTTATTCTGCAATATCACTGCTATTTACAAATGCATAATTTTACGTACGAGTCTGAAAAGAAAACCTAGCTAAACATACAACCACAAATGCACTTATAGATTGGTGTATACGAATGGAATTTAGTGTGAGAAATAGCAGATACCAGATCTTATGAATGAGTGCAACTCTTCAAATCTCAAACAAATAAAAACAAGAAGCATACTGAGTCCAATCATCTGAAAGTTTCACATACAGTACTTCTGAAATTGGCATGAAAATGCCGTTGAATTGCATTTTAAATTAGAAATTAGTGAACTTCTTTAATTCTACCCAATGATTTTGAATTAAAGTTCAAACTGAAATAATTTCTTGATAACTTTTAAATGAGAACAAAATTCATCGGTAGGAAAAGCCTGAGGCAGGTACGTTGGTCGCCGCCATATTGAGAATTTTTTCACAAATAAGTGCGGTCAATGTATTGTTAATGCAACACGATTCAGCACCGCCAGAAAGTATCAGATTAAATTTTAAAAAAACCATGTGTAATTATCACGGCTTTACTTCTGATGGAAACGTCCTCTTGAAATAAATCCATGAGATGGATTTATCTGATGGATTAACAGCATATTATATTATTATATATTTATTATAGGACACATAAGGTAATAGTTCACTGCGGCTACATCACTCGGTGATAGTGTCCCGTGTGAAAAAAAATGACTGACTGACTTCAAGATTTTGTACGAAAAGTAATCATTTTTTTAAATTATAAATCAGTCGACTATTTTGGGACAAAAATAATTAAGTCGATTACAAAAGTAAATATAACTTAAGTTGACTGATATCAACTAAATCAATTTAACTTATTCAAGTTGACTATAGTCAACTAAAGTTGTTGATTTCAGTTAACTTCAGTTAGCTAATAATATTAAGTTAAGTGAAAATTTAGTTGACTATAGTCATAAAGAACTGGTTTCAGTCGATTAAAATAAATTTTAGTCAAATTCTGTGGTTTAATTGACTTAATCATATAAAGTTAACTGAAATCATTTTTTTTTACTCACATTTGTCCCAAAATAGTCGACTGACTATATAATCACAAATTTTTCACACGGGGTGTCTATCTAAACAATATAAATACAATGTTTTGCAATGGATACGTTCAATCAGTCAATATAAGGGTTTGAATAGACTCATTCAAACGCAATGTTTAGTGTGATTCAATGTAAACATATATTTTCTTTAATGTTTGTTGACGTTTGAGTGGTGGCGCTGGCATACAGATGTCAAACTCTCAATTATCACCGGGTGTACTACATTCACCCTATGCGTCCTATCGTTAACAGGCCTACATGCTGTATGCTGTTGGTTTATCTGATAAATCCATCTTTTGACATTGTTTGTATAGGCTGTGTTGGTCATTGAATGTAGGACTTGCATGACCCGTAGTGACGCTGACAATACTTCGGATCGCATATAAATACATAATATCTCCCCGAGTGAACGCAATAGGTCGAAAGGTTTGTCGAAAGTCTTACAGGCTTTCAGCTAGGCCTTCAATAATTATTGATAATTCTTATGCAGGCGTTCGTTGCTATTCTTTTTTCTTCACAGACAACATCTGTATCCGTCTAATACAAAATGAAGAGAAGTGACAATAGAAACGAACGTCTGCATAACATCAATAATTTATATAAAATTACATAATTTTTTGGACTCAAGTTAAGAGCTAGACAAATTTTCGCTTACCTCCGATAAAAATTATATTCGCCCAAATAATGAGAATCCTATTTGGGTTGATTGCTTGGCGCAGAATAGTAGTTGTTAATATCATTCGAGCGATCCTGATTAAAACTGTATCAATCATTATTGTTTTATACAATAATTTGCTATTTTGAACAGCCACTCAATTTTATTTAACACCTATTCAGCATTTTATGTTGATATGCAGTAGTAATTGTATTTTTTAACTCTATTTTTGACACAATTTTTGTCCGTGATTCTAAAATGGGAACACTGTTCCGTCACTGTTTCTCACAAAAGTTTTTTATGTTTCTAAAATATTATTTGATGAACCGGAGTGATTATGCTAAATTATAATCATGGAATTTGCCACTAACGCTCTGAGTCTGGTTTAGAAAAATTAATTCAAAATTATTATGTATTATACATTATTAAATAAGTAAATTATTATACAAATAGGTTCAAATATAAACCCAAGCTATGTGGATGTTTATTTTGTCAATCCAGAAAGAAGAAGAATGTAGAATATAGAAACAACAATCACTCCTAAACGGAAGTGAAATGGTTACGGAAATGTTAGAATATTAAGGAAATATGGGAAAGACAGGCTGTGTTGATTTTATGTAATTTCCTCTTCTTTCAGAAATGTAGTCAGTGGGGGCTTTTCTTTTTAAATTCCTGTGTGCAGAAAAGTATTATTGTGCTCACCATGAAATTTGGGAGTGACGTGTACACTGGGGGCTTTTATCTATGCGAAACATTTGTATTCATATAATGAATTCTCGAATTCATTGCGAATGCGTATATATATTTTATAATGAAGGATTGCGGATGCGTGAACTACTCATAGATCTCACTTAGTTACAAATTTTATGTCAAAAGTGTCATAATTGCAATCAAGTGTTTGCATGCAAACATTAGTAACGTGAATTTTTTCACGAGTTAAAAGTCGCACAGGGACACATAGTAACCCGATGGCCAATCAAAAATATTTTATCAAATGTATTATTTTGAAGCTATAAAAAACAATAAGAGTCAAGTGTTTTAGTTTTTTTTTATCAAAAAAAAATCACAATACTAATAATTTTCGCAAATATTGTATGATTTCAAAATTCTTCAATTTAAGCCACATCAACATTTCACTTTACGACCGCTGCTGTTGTATGTTTTTTATGTTTTGTATCTTGAGTTGTCAATTTACATTTGCAATTTACTATGAACATGCGAATTCGCAGCATTATCAAAATATAAATCCCCATAGCTTGTACAATTAAAATCATATAGATCATTGCTATATTTCAGTTGAATATATTCAGAAAGTTATGAAAAGCATATGCATAGAAAAGCATGATTTATTTTTAAAGAAAACGATAAAATTTAAAGTTAGCAAGTAACAAAGACATGGCCCAGCTTTTACGTGTCAAATATTGTGCCAGCAAGCAGATATGTAGAGTATCATGTAAAAAAATGGTAAACCATTCAAGAACAACTAGAATAAAAAGAACGAAAATTTATGGATGTAATCCGTTCTTTTTCAATTTTCATATTACAACATTGTACGGTGTTGGTTTTGCCTTACAATTTCTCCTGTTTTTCTTTCTAAAGATCTGATACATATTCTATTGAATATTGGTTGGCTGCAACACAACCGTGACTACTTTTATCACCATGCTCCAGCGCACAAGCCACAAAGCATTGTGCCTCGGTTCAAAAGAATTTGATTTTATGTGTGCATATGCTGAGACTATGTTGTTTAGTTGTTTGTCTGTCTGTAACTGATTTTTTTCACCCTTTAATAATCTTGCGCTTGATCTTTTTTCCATCTCTCAGTGGAAAGCGGAGCTCACTGTTGCTTCTTCTATTTTCTTACTGCTTTATCCGATGCTATTTATTTTACTTTATATTCCTTCTAAGGAGTATTTTATTTTCATATAACTTGTGGATTTTTCCTTTCTCACAATTGTCTTTTTATTTGTAGTTGAGAAAAAGTATATTGAAAAAAGCATGTGTTCATGTTCATAAGTCTTTATGTATACAGTTTATCATTGAATTACAGCAATCTGATTTTCAGTTTGTATAAAAAGACTTCGCACGGCGATAAACATGATCCGTAAAATAACTCAGGAACATTTCTATTCGAAATACCGACTAAATTTGAAAAATTCGTTTATATTCGACATAAATCTATCTTTAGGAAAAATTGGCGAAAAATTAATTTCAAATATTTATATTTTGCACAAAACTTTAAAGCAAACATGAATTTTTTTATTGAATTATTATTTCCAGATAAGTAAAATTACTCTGGTGACAATCGTTGTCATTAACAATGAGCAAATGTAACTTGTTTATCAGTAAATTTTGTTGGTTTTCACTTTGGTTTCCCATAAAAATTGCTGACATATATATATATGTATACACTCTGATTTTCCATATTTTCTGTAGATAGTATAATATTTAGAAGCAGTAAATTGAAAAAAAATTCAAGATAAATTCAGGTTTCATTCTCTAAGAATGCTGTGGAATAACTATAAATATTTTGTGTATGCGCAAATTGGTTTGGTGCGAATACGAACACCAACCACATTGTAAAGAATGTGCTGAAATGTGATATCGTTTTGTATCATCTGATCATGTTACCACACGTACGATGTATATTCCCTATTTATGAAACATTGAAGCCAAATTTAGAAATCGTATTGCACAGTGAGGATGCACCCGGGCGATATGTAGGACATATAGCATTGTGGTATGTATATATCCATCAGATAATATTCGCATCATGTGTAAAATGAGCGAAAATCAAATAAAAACCAAATAGAAAAACAGTCTGACGATGATTTTCCATGAGCTTTGCTCCCTAAAGCATTTTTCTTTCACACAGAGACAAAGACTACAACAAATACGATCCATACCAACGATAAAAGAGATTTGTTGCGCTCCATGTTTAAAAAGCGTTGAATGAACATTGCAAATACCATCAAAATAGCAGCCACAAAAACCACACACCGTACTTATTCTATTTTCTTTTATTTTTTTCCTTCTATCATTCAGTACGGTGTTTGCTAACTAGACATAATATTATGAGTGTATATGCATTCAAGACAGGTGGGTATATGGAAAGCCCGTGATTTCCTCTGATATTCTTCGAATTTTTCATCGAAAGCAAGATGTGTGAACGCGTTTATTTTGTTTATATTTGTTTTTTTTTTTTTTTTTGATTGGGAATTTTCGTGTACACAATCAGAGAATAAAAATACTCAATAGACCGACGGAAAAAAACCGTACAATGTTATGCAAGAATTGCCGGGAAGCACGTGATTGTGGTATGCACGGCTTATGTTCTCGTTTACGATATTATAATAAACATAATAATTTCAATATATTATTCAAAATAATAAAAATATTTATGTTCACAGATCGCTTTATTTGTTCATGTTTTGATCCAATAAGAACGATTTGGTATACTTTTATTTCTGTTTGCACATAATTTATGTCATAACACTTTTTCCATTTGAATAACTGCAATACCTTAAACATTAAAAAGTTCCATTTATATTTAATATAAACTAGAAAAATAAAAAACAATATGATTTTTTACACAACACGCAACTCAATTATTTCAATTTTTAATTAAACATTAATAATTACACGAGATGGCTCAACAAAATAGATGAATTCAATTTAATTTGCATTCATATAGTTAAACCATAAACGGACACATTTTTCCATAGTTCCACGTCTTTTCTCCCTCTCTTTATCTCAATCTACCCCTTATTTGTATTTTAATTGAATGTTTGTTGCATAATCAAATTTGATTTCAATTTATTTCGCGTTTATTTACTTATTGTCCGCTACTGTATTGTTTGCTTTTTATGAATTCTATACATTTTGAAATGTTTGATGAATTCTATACATTTTTTTTATACATCTTTTTTATAACTATATTAATAGTTGCAAATTGCATATTTGTATTTTTTATGTTATAATATTTTAAACTATAAAAACCATTTTTGTTATGAATTTTCCAAATTTGTTAAACTTATCATTATTAGAAGCATTATTACATGACCACGTTTTAAATAATTATTTTTTTAGATAATCAAGCACTCTTTCAAAAAATTCATTAGACAATTTCCAATTAAATTTACCGAAGACACCGTAAAGTTAAGTTGTAAACTTTGTTACGACACCTCCGAAAAAGATGCTCACACTTTGAGAGCTTAGATAGAAGTGAAACAATCGCAGAAAAACATAATGGCCTAATGGAGAGTATATACGATTTACTTGCGTTTATATATTGATACCGCATGCACTTCTGAGGTATATAAAGCTTGAGTATCTAGTGAATCAATTTGCCTACCTCTTGACGGATGCCACTCATTTCAATATATAAACAGACTCAAAATCCGTTCTCAATAACGTTTGCGGTAACGCATGCGATCTAAGCGAAAAAGCACACTCATGTTTTACATAAATCTAACACTTTTACTCATTGATGTAACAAAGCGAAACACTCCTGAATCGCTTCGATTCGATGCGTAATAAATTAGTAATGGTTTTCCGTGTTAAAATCGCTTGTAAGCGATGCGATCGAGCTAATAAGCATGAAAAAGTTCAGATTTTCCATTTGATACACTGTTATATATGGTATGATAATAAATGAAATTTTCAACGGATGCAACCGGTAACGTGTTATTTTTTGTTATGCGTATTGTCGAAGATTTGCTATATTGCCAATGACATTCTTGTTAATCATGATGCCTTTAATATAGGAAAGTCTTGTAAACGGAAAACAACTCATAGAAATTGAGTATAAAAATACATATCACAGTTGCACATTTTGTATGGCTTCACAAAATAATTACCATGATGATGATAATTACAATCATTTCGGCATTATTTCCATTGTTGGTCGATTTCTCAATTCAAACGATAACTATTATTATTATCCAGGATAAAATCGATGAATGTATTCGATATGTTTGAAAATCGAAAAGGACAAGATAAAATTATGCGAAATAAATGCACGAATATGTTTCATAGGGATGAAGCTATGAAGATATTAAAAAGCTTTGAATTATAGCCCATATAGGTAGATTCTTCATGCTTTATATATTATTGTATTCTTGTCATCCATCATCTCGGAAAAAAAATTAAAAAAATTAAAAAAGATTATCTGAGAGAGTATAGCAATGTGAAATTGGGATTTCAATTGTTATTTTTACAGATTTTATCCTCTTATTATAAGCACTAAATATGAATGTACTCTTTAGGTGTTCACTGTTACAATCTTAAGAAATTTTTTCTTCATTTTATAATTATTTCTTCTGCAGTATGATAAGAATCTGAAGGTATCAAGGGTTATTTATGTAAGATATATGATGTTAAAATGTCAAATTAACGTCTTTGTTTTGAGTTGAATATATGAGGTACCGTTTTGTGACAAATAACGATTGTGATCAAATTAGGTCTTGGACTATTTGCGATATTTGCTATGTTAACAATGGCAAGTTGTATGTAGTCAACATTTTGATAATAAATATTCAAAAATCAATTTGGCCACTAAAAACTTCGGCTTCGACCGATGCGTATCCAAATGAAAGATTTTAAAAGCTGGCGTATTCTATGGAAACATGTTTAAAGAGTACAAATCAAGCAAAAAACCAATAAGTATTCGATTTCATTTTTAAAAAAATCTACAAAACAAATAAAAATTTTGGTCTCAAACAAGGCGATGAAACGAGGTGCCCGGAAATGCTCTCGGTGGCACAAATATGTGTTCTCAGTAGTACAAACGGACGCGTAGTAGGCACTACGTACACCTCGTTTCATCGCCTTGGCCTCAAATACAAATAAAATTGTCCATAAACTTTTTTATCTTGTAGAGGTGGACTAAAACAATACGATAGAGTAAAAGAGACATCACTAACTTTAAGTTCACCGTCAAAAAATTGGTCTTAGCCGGCCTTGAAATAATTCCAAATATCTGAAAATTGTCGTATCTTGTTGATACGCGCTCAAGTAGCACAATACAAACAGATAATCGGACCTCTGTCCAATAAAAAATTCAAAAACATTGAAAAAATGTCAAATAAAAATGAACTGAAAACTAATCATATTTATTTATTTACTAGCCGGCCCTCGCTTTGCTCGGGCACGCTCGCTCCGCTCGCTCGGCTAGGTAACAAATTATATCATTATTTCAATGTATTGTATGTATTATAATAAATATGGATAGAATTGTTGTGCAAAAAATTGTGTAATTGCGATAGATATTCTTTATATAGTAAATTTCAAAGCCAGTCTTTTTAAATGTTTAAAACTTTTATATTCAGATTTAAGATAGTTTAATTCATCCAATACGTTTTCATAAGTATTTAAAACTTCTTTTCTTTTATGGAAACATTCTATTGATTTACTTATATATTTTTGATTTTCAGTCCTTTTTCTGAAATATTTTCTTTTTATTTTTGGCCTAAAAATAATATATATTTAAATAATATATACACTGGCAAAAATAATTTTAGCCGCAAACACATTTTTCGAAAAAATACACCTTAAATGAAAATATTTCGTTTTGATTTTTTCACAGAATTTTTATTGATTTATTACCATTTATCGCAGAAATATTCATGAAATGTTTCTTTGATTTTTTCAAATTTTTTTAACTTTTTCGATTTATTGTGTACAAAAAAGTGAAAAATAATTTTAGCCGCACCCACTGTTTTTGATCAAAAATCACATTCTTGTTAAAAAACCTTCATCAATATATGGCATCATGTAATGCGATCATTCGACGCGGAAGACTGTCATACAGTGATTCGATTCTGCACAGAAAAAAAAATTTATGCACTATTCACAACCGTACGTTGTAATTGTCAAAATTCCAACATTTTTTGTATGGAGGTTGTGAATACTCCGTTTTTTTCCAACCATTGTGAATTACAACATTTGTTGGACAATTCACAACCTTCATACAGAAAATGTTGGAATTTTGGCAAATACAACATACGGTTGTGAATAGTGCATAATTTTTTTTCTGTGTGTGGCCTGTGGGATGTTTTGCCAAGCCGCCTCGATGGCCTCCTTCAATTCGTCTTTGTTGTTGAATTGTTGACCTTCTTTGTACACTTCTCGAGCTAAAATCGAGCAGACGTTCTCAATGATATTCATATCTGGTGATTTGGATGGCCAATTGTAAAAAATATTGATTCCACGCTGTTCAAAACCGGCCAAAGTTGACCTAGCCACGTGGATTGGTGCGTATCTTGTATGTTGAAATTTCCAGCCTAATCCAGCGCATTCATAGCAATATGCTGGGAAATGAGGGCCAACCATCTCTTGGTACTGTATCGCGTTCATTCTGGTTGAAATGAACGACAGCGGCATCTTTTTCAAGTAGCCAATAGGCACCCCATACCATCACAGAACCACTGCCAGATTGGCGCTTACTGAAAATCTTTTCTTCGGTGCGTAAATCGTGTCAATAATAGGCAAAGCCATCTGGACCATCAAGATGGAACTTCTTTTCATACGAAAAAATTACTTTGCGCCATTGCTTTCTCCAGCGGATATGATCCAGAGCGAATTTCTTACGACCTTATTGGCTGGTGACAACATTGGTTTACACATCATTTTTTTGTATTTCAACCATTTGGAACTAATTAAAATTTGTCTAACACGTTGAACACCAGCTAATAAGTTGTTTTCAACCTTCAACAGCTTCGAAAACTGTTGGCTGCACTTCGAATTGAACGCCGATTTTGCGCCGCTGAAACGGTTGGTGGACGGCCGGTGTGTGTTTTTGCCATAGATTTCACGATTTTTGAGGAAATTTCGCACAACTTGTTCACTTCGACTCACTTCTTTCGCAATCTGACGGTTTGACATCGATGTGTGATCTTTTAATGTTGAAATTTTTGCTTTTTCAACTTCGTTCAATCTTTTTCCGTGTCCCATGGTTAAGCGATTGAATTGATTTGATGACAACTGCGTCATACTCATTATGAAATCGCATCAATAGACTTGAGAAGGTGAAAAATCGAAAAAGTTAAAAAAATTTGAAGAAATCAAAGAAACATTTCATGAATATTTCTGCGATAAATGTGTAATAAATCAATAAAAATTCTGTGAAAAAATCAAAACGAAATATTTTCATTTAATGTGTTTGTTTTCGAAAAATGTGTTTGCGGCTAAAATTTTTTTTGCCAGTGTAGATTTCTATTAAAAGAAACTATTTTTCACCTACATTATCTTATTCACTGCTGTTTTTCTTGATGAAACCTTTTATATATTCTTCGTTTTAAATTTTTATTTTTAAATGACAATTTGAAAAAATTTAGATTAGTTACTATGATTTTTTTACGACCTAGTAGTGCGCTGGAGCTTTCGGGTTCCGAGTAATATCGTGGCGCCATCCCAAAGTCGCGAGGATAATTATTTCGAAACATTGAAGCTTTGAAGCTATTTCACAATAATTTCATTGTATGTTGTCATTTTGTCTATTGTTCTGTATTTGATATGAGAAGAACAGTATAAATGAAATGTCGTGCGTATGTATTGGTAATGAACACACATAGACCATGTTTTATAAGATTATGTGCAAAAGAAAAACGTTGTAGCACAGTAGCGCCGTTAGTGTTTCGAATGTTATTGTTGTTGTTCCTAGCTATAAACAAAATCATTTAAAACGGCAACGGCGTTATTGTTGCTACAGAGCTGTCATGATCTGTATATGGTAATGAACGCATTTGCTTGGCCGTATAAATTGTATGCCAAGCAGAGTCGTTGATCAACAATATTTACGCATTCAAATATCTGTTGTGCTATCTGTATTTCATGCGGAATGAACAACATTACAAAAATGATATATAATACGCATATATTGGTGATTATCAACTCTGTTTGCCACACAATTCACATGGACAAACAGAAGTGTTAATTACCAATACATACACACGGCATTTCTCTTATGCTGTTCTCTCCATATAAAATACAGAAAAACAGACGAATGACGACACACAATAACAATATTGTGAAACAATTTCAAAGTTTCTGAATAATGACCATCGCGACTTTAAGATGGTGCAACGATAGTCTTCGACTTAATTTAAATGCATTACGCAAATGAAGTGTACGGTGAGATCGTTTTTTTACTAAAATATAACTCACAGTCAGTATTTCATATTATCCATAACTTAAATTTTTCCCAAAAAAAAAAATATTATAACACTTTGTAAACCCCATGGTGAGTTAGTTCAAGGCAAAAGCAGCACATATATGTAATAATAGTTGATGACATCCATCCCGTTTGGGAGGAGTTGAGGGAAAACTTTTTGATTTTTATGAATCCTTTTTATTATATAGATTTATTATGAAACGTAATTTCACGTCAATACGTGTTCACTGGCAAACCACTGGTTTGAAACCAGTAAAGATGCTGGTCAATCAGGGGTGGGATGGTATTAAAGAGAAGCTTCAATACCAGGATTGAGCCCGGAAAACCATGGTAGAACCGGCCTGCCTCTGGAGAGTCAGGGGAAATACAATAATAATTTCACTTAAAATTAAATTACTTTATCAAATGTTGAATAAATTGGAAAAAACTGAAATAAAGTGCAAGGAAGAAAAAGGATAGAATACAGAAGAATATCTTAAAACTAATTGGATGAGAAACTGCACAACATGTCACCGAGTGAACGAAGTTTAGATTATTTTTTTTATATTATTGCACGGATCGTAGATGATTTTTAACGCGTTTTTAAAATCTGCTAGCGAATCACTAATTCTAATTTCGGCTAAAATTACTGCCTTGGAGGACACCGTTATAAATCGCGACAAAATCGGATTCATGATTACCGACTTTAACTTTTTGCTGAATATTAATAAATTGATTTAATTAATTTCGTAGCGTTGTTAGAAAAACCGATTGCTTCGCAACCTTTTAACAGAACGTTATGTGGGACGGACGAAAATGCACTTTTTATATCGAGCGATACAAAAGTAACGATTTTCTTACGATTTTGTGACGATCTCATACTCTCAAAGATGTTCAAAAGTGGGGTGGTACAACTGTGGTTCCTTTGGAAACCAGATTGCCGTTCATGAAGAATGACGTTCGCCTCCAAATAACGAGTAACCTGTCAATTTAGGAGCACAGCGAACATTTTTGGAATGATAGAAATGATGCTGATTGGTCGATATGTATTCAGAAATGGAAGTTGGAAACAATTTTCATGACTCCCTCATCTTCCCTTGTATTTCAATCAATCTAAAATCTGTCCTATCTTGTAAAATTTGAAACGAATTGAAAAAATCCATTTCTAGAGGATAGAAGGGAAAAACCCTTCCCTCACTCCAACAAAAAGAATTCAAAAATATGCTCCGAGAGAAATTCTTATTTTAGTCCTCTCTAAACGATAGTGTTTATTTATTTAAAATGCATCATTGGAACATGTTAGAAATAATTTCAGTCACAAGCCCAAATAAGTAATGATATATACTTAATGGAGATACATACATTTAGATTATGTATTTAGAGCTTCGGACGAAGTATGCACACAAAAAACATTTGGGGTATGTTCATGATATTCATTGGTGACAATATATGTTTACCACAGTTGTATCTGATTCTACCACATGCAAGTTTTTATAAATATGTGCGCATGTCGAACAGACTCATTGTGAAAAAGTATTGCTGTCAAACTAATACTATGTCACATTTATTACGTTGCATGTGGTAGAGTCAAATACAACTGTGGTAAACATGTATTGTCACCAATGAATATCATGAACATACCCCAAACGTTTTTTGTGTGTGCCTACGCCATCTAAACTATGTAAGAAGAATGTTTTTTTTGCTGCTCATTGCTTGAAATGAATATTTACATCTCTCCGAATTTTTAATCACATTTAATAGCAACATGTTGCTGAGATACGATAGATGGCGTCCGAAATTATTCTAGACTCTAAACTCTCCACATATAGCCCTCTTACATATACTAAATGGTTTTGCATTATAATTTTATGAGAAAAAATGTGAGACATTTGCCATTTTTTATATTAAATATTCACAAATGTTAAAAATATAATGAGTTCGATGTTAGCAAAATGTAAATTTTCTGAAAATGAATAAAGAAGGAAGAAAAAAATATTATTCCCAATACGAGAATCGAGCCTTCAGATATCTTTAGCGTAAATAATTATAAGATTGGCTCGCTGTCTATTGTGCTAAAAAGGCCCTGAATTTTGGTACTATTAGCAATTGACATTGTTGTTTCACATTTTTTTCTTTTTCCCATATTTTCTTTAACTTTTTTTAGTCTAATTTTTATTAAACCTAATGCACTTTTTTCTTTTCTGTTTGCTAAGAGAGACATAAAAAAATCTGAAATGGAAAAAAATCGTTCATTTTACATTGAATTCCCAGACAAAACTAAGCGTAGTTTGGGCAAGGGGAATAAGATAAATAAAAATAAAAATAAAAATAAAACAAATGGCTGTATTGGAATTGGGGTATCTCAAAGCATAGGTATATCCTAATATGCGATTAATTTTGGTAATCTCGCAATTTTACACAAACAGATCATGACAGTTTAGCAGTAACAGTAGCGCTACTGTCGATTTAAGTGATTTTTTTCTTATGTGTTACAACATTTTGTAGATAGTCTTATAGAACACAGTATTATTTATTTTTCTGAGTAAAAAACTTTGCTGAATGAGCTAATGGTAGGCAAAATGTAAACATATATTTGTATTTGTTACCTATATGTATCAATAGATATTAGAATCATTTTCAAACTAGTTATTGTTATATATTCAAAAGATTTCTATACATTGTGAACTTCATACTTATACATGCGCATTTAAAAAGTGTTAGAATCCATGTATCATTTCATATGGAAAACAATTACGGCTGCATCCACTTTACTCATATGCATATTCAGAGTTTATATACTATACAAATTTTGAAACTAACCTTATGAAATACGAAGGTTTTTGTCTATAGTATTAAAGGTAGAGCATATTTTACAACTTCATACTTTCAACAACTTGAGAAGATTAAAATTGTTAAATTACAAAAATCTTCAAATGGTTGATTTTATTCCGCATTCATTCCAATATTCTAGACTGCCAATATCGAAACCAACATTTTCTATTATTTTACATTTACATTAGTAAAACATGGAATATATAACTTTAACAAAAACGTCTGTTATGACGGAATTTTTCTAACGCAAAAAGTCTAAATCACCCATATATGTATTGTATACACTATACATAAAAGAATTTATTTCAATTAGTAGTGATATAATGATGAAAACTAATTCTTCGTGTAAATATGCTTCATGTTTGTATATAGTAAATGAACACTAAAATAAATTGAATATATTGTTTACTTTGATTTGAACAGTTTTTTTTGTAGAAATATAAAATTTTTGATATTTTTATTGTATTCAATTCCGTTGCCACTGAATAAAGTATAAATTTTCTAAATGAAATGCTTGTATCATTGGAAAAATTCAAAAACACAATTTCGCCCACATTTTGACTACTATAGAAATTTGATGTGCAAGCAAAATAAAAATAAGAGAAATTCGCGATAAAATTCTTCATAAAAAACACAAAAGGTTATTGTGTTTCCAATGGAAAGTTTCCATTTGGTATTTTGCTTTTGAATAGTTTTCTTCATATATCATATAGTATACAGTCTACAGAATATACATATATTCTGTTGTGAACAGGCCCGAATCCAAAATTATCCATCAGTAGAAGAATAGTTATTATCTGAGCTTGAGGTACTTCGTCCAGTACGAGAATATGAAAAGTTATTATCATAAAAATTATTTTATGGTTTTAAAAACTTAAAGTTTCATTTCAAATATTTTTTTATTTGTTCCAAAATTTACAAAAATCGATATTTTTTCAAAATAATTTTTGGAGGTAAAAAAAGGTCTTCACTTTTGAGTTAAAAATCCCTAGCAATATCAAATGATTTTTCAATTCAATCATAACTCGAAGTCGTTTTAGCGAAGAAATTCACGTTTCTTACGCCATCCCTACGAGTACGGTGTAAATTTGAATGAATATCAAACATAATTGTGAGAGTTCACACAGTGTATTTTCATGCTGTGGGCAAGTACATCAACGATTGATTAATCTACTGCAGCATAGGTAGTGCGGTGTTACATTGCAAGCAATCTCTATCATATATACACTGAATTGCACATACACCGTTACGGAATGCAAACGACAAATCGTATCTCTTTGCCGTTTCCGTTGGTATAGTCAGTGCACATTGATAAATCGTAAAGGTGGCATCAATGTCTTGAAATCAAAGCTCTTCACATATAAAAACATACAACGAATGCTACATTGCATAACTTGAAGAAAAAAAATTTCTTCACATTTGAATTGAAAATCCATAGGAATTTTAACTAATTTCGAAGCCGTGACGGGGGATTTCCACCGACAATTCAAGGGTGGGTCATCCGGACCTCCTCCTACCCTGTGCACAACTATAATAGTAAATAATATGCAACATACTAGTATTATATATGCATATATAATTGTACATATGTTATTGTTTATTATATAAAACAACTTAACTCTGTATCCCCTACAAAATCTACAAGATAAAACGAGCAATGTATTTTGAAGTGGCTTAAATAGAATTTTTTGCGCTAATAAGCCACAAGATAATATCGATGCATTTGGTGATTATTCAAGTGTTTATTAGTAGCATTGCAAAACAATCGTTCTCTTGAAAGTTGATACACCTACTCCATTCTTCCGTCAATTCGTTTCCTTCTCTTCAAATTCCTTTCAGAAGAAAGGCTGCTGAGAACAGCAGCAATTGTTTACTTTAATTGCTATCTTGCACACTACATGACATCTGAACGAGTTGTTTCAGAAGAGGGTAACAGCAAAGCACCGTATGCACTAATAACAGATTCATATTTACGCTCCAAATATTGAACACAAACACAGATGCAAACAAGAAAGTAAAAAAAGTACAATGTACTTTCATTTACGACTACATGGACCAAAAAGCCAACATAGTTTTAGCTACTACATCCCCTTATTTTGCATGCCTATGTACAATATTAACATTGCATTTATAACATGAAGCCTATAGACCTACATCCATGTACTCTGCCCAGATCCTTGTATGCATAAACGTTCGCTTAATTTCAGTATTTATCCATGTACACACTTTAGTGTGTTTTGAAATCTATGTGTTTCTTCATAAATTTGTACACAATTCCAATTTGAATGCAAGCGCACGTTGAAACAATACTGGTTCTCCGAAGTATATAGCATCTTTTGAAGCGAGACGAGATTATTTCATGTTGTTGTAACTGTTTTTATGGTCGCTGTTGAGTTTTAAGCCAGTCATTCAAATGCACACATTTAACAAATACATTAACCAGATGCCTGATAGTTGGCCAAATGCAATTGATGTCTTTTGTAGTTCACATACATTTGCATAAAAAAATTAAACGGAAAAAGTAGCCAACTCTCGAGTTGAAATGTAAAGGGCATAAACACAAGGATAAAATCAGTTCGATAAATTTGACAGAGCATTGCAAAATTATGGGGGCGCATTTTTTTTAGATAAATTATACTCATATACTGATTTTCTTCTTGTTATTGCAAACTACTGAACATTTTTTTTCCTTTTCAAATTCAGCAATGAAATATAGTAATGGTGCGGTTTTGCTGTGGTGTCTGTTAAAGTTGAACTGCTTACAAACTAACTACGATTTCATGCTAAATGAATTGCCAAACGATATCTGCACTTCACACAGGCAATCATTACAAATGTTATTGCTTATTATGCAGAAAATGTGATTTTAATACTAGAGATGTATTTGAATTCGCGCAGTCTCAGTTGAAGCCGGCATAGAAAATGACGTTTTAGTCAACCTCATTAATTGCACGTCAACGAATTTGTTTTAACTTGCAGCAGTATTCGTCTTCAAATATGCGTATAATTCTGCTATTTAGTATAGGTTATAATTATAAATATAATGCGATGCTGGCAAAAAATATTTTTGTGAAGCATTTCATCTTCACATTTTAATTGAAAACAATGGCTTTCAAATGGTAAATATAAATTCATGAAAAGCTTCATGGCATGAGGCTGTTATGAATATGTAATGCCGAAATTTCATTTGCCTGGCATGAGAATATTTATATAGTATCGAATCGATAGACAGTGTTAAGACTATTTTCCAATTGTTTATTCCAATATTGTGCTACATTCGATAATTTTTATACTTTTTATTTTATAACAAATTATTTTCGAACTATACAAAACGTGATAAGAACTAACTAGAACATCATATTTATTTTTAATTCAATATCAAGATTTCTAACAATGGTTTTTGTATAATCCTGAGATACCTATTATCAAGGGAAATTATGAAATGTTCAGTGCAAAATATAACACTCAAGGAAATGAAATCTATAAGCTTTTATTTTTATATATTTTTATTTTGGTACACAGAGAATTCAGTCCTCAGAATATTTATTTTATATAGTAAAATCAATTTTTAAAAGAAATTTATTTTCTGATAAATCATCAAATAAATATATGCATTTACATGTTCAATAGTTTTTTTTTTGTCAAATTAAGATGTATCAGTAAATTTAATATTATCATGAAGTAGATAGTTTGTATCTATTGATTTATCAGTTTTCAAAATACTTGAATGAAATTCAAATCATAATTTTTACGATGAATTTAATCGTGAGAATATTGATTTTAAATGTTATATATTTATTTTCAAATACATAAATAAAAAAATATTCCCTGATAATTTATAATCTGCATTCTTCAATACGGGCTGATCCTACAATGAACATCTTCTTCTGACCATCGTTGGTAATTTTTTCATAGATTTTTGTGATTCTATTATATAGATTATTGTGAACTCACTAAAATACGACATTGTTTTTATAAAATAAATCTGTAACACTGCTTCCTTTATTTGAATTTCATAGAGAATGAACACATTAAGTAAAAATTCTTCTATAAATTCATAACCTTTATTCACTACCTCAAACTGTTAGGACCGAATGCAGAATTTGAAATTTCTAATTCTACTTGTCGTATTTCATGATTATCTTGGTCCGTTATTGCTCTTCAACGCACTCACTCACTAAATGTTTTAATATTTACATAGTCACCTATTTTAAATATTTTTATAGAATTTAAACTTAATTTTATAAGTGTGCATTGAAATTCATTCATTGAATATAGTCATTTCATTAAAATTAACAATTATTTGTGATTTCTTGACAAGTGTTAATATTTTTTGTTGTAAATATGTCTACGGAAGAAGTTCATTGCTGTGTTGAAAGTGGATGCAAGGGTTTGACATATGGTGGATTATCATTACTATGCAAATTTTGTAATAATCAAATTGTTATTCAATATATGAGGAGAAGAGACGAAAAAGTAAAGACTTTACTTGAATATTTCAAAATTTTGCGAAAAACAGAGGACGGAACATGGAGAATTGTTATACCGTTTGATGAAAGTGATGTGAATTTCAAATTCTTCTGATATATTTTCAATGAAAAATCACCTTTCGCCGTATCATGTGAAGTTTGTTCTTTTAAATTTAAATCAAGCATGAAAGATGATATTGCTTTGAATTCGGAACAATTTCATGAGTGTTTTAATAATACAAATACAAATACAAAAGGTATAAATGCTGAGATCAATGATGATAATGCTGTTAGTTTTGACAAACACGATTTGAGTAATGATTTGGACAGCATTGCTATTGACGATAATTTATTAGCTGATGTCATGAGCAGATTTAAAGTTTTAAAGGCGCAAAATAAAATGCCAAATAAAGGTATTTATTCAATTCACTTGTCAAGATTTAAAAAAAATACAAGTATTGATGTTATAAAGAAGATCATTATGGATAAAAGTAAATTAATGGCTGATTCATTCACAATTGAAATTTTGCCTTATAGTAAATTTAGTAAAAATGTCAATTTATTTATTTCATTCAAGATTTCAGTTTTTACTGAGGAACATTTTTTGACATTGATTAATCCAAAAATTCGGGAGCCAAATTATACTGCTGTTCCTTTTATTCTTGAAGAAAATAAAGAAACTATGAAAAATTCATCAAAAGTCTCAAAAAATGTTAAAATAAGTGATGAATATGTGAACAAAAACCGAAGACGAAACGTAAATAAACAGAATGAAGATATTGAAAATAATAACAACAAAAACTGGAGTAAAAACATTAACAAAAGCAACAACAAAAACATCAACAGGAACAACAATAGAAACAATAACAGAAACAATGGATTTAAAAATGATAACAGCAATAATAATATTGGTCATAATAATTATAGGTTTTTCCATAAGAAGTAGAATAATTTTATCACTTTTTGAATTGAATCACTTAAAGTTGAACACTGGGAAAACAAAAATGATGATGTTCCATTGTTATGGTAATGTGATTAATTTTAAATATAAGATTGGTGATTCAACAGTCGAAAGAGTTAATCAAATTAAGGATCTTGGTGTGATTTTGGATGAGAAACTTAATTTCAAAGCTCACATTGAATCCATGGTTGCAAAAGCAAGATCGAGATTGGCTTGGATTAAACGTTTTGCGTATGATTTTAAAAATCCATATACAATAAAATTATTATTTTTTAGTTTCGTTATTGAGAATAGATTGACAGCTGTCAAATTGTGCATTGTTGAATATACCGTCTCTAAGTTTTTTAATGTTTATTATTGATTATTCGTGTTTTTTTTATTATTAAAAATTAAATTCTAATCGGAAAACTTTAGTTGGTCATCAACTGTATGAAGTTTAACTATTTCATGTTTTAATAATTGCTCAATTCAAGAAAAAAAAATTGTTCTGAATTGTATGTGATTGTTGTTCTTATTTTTTTTTTTTTTTTTTTTTTTGTCAGAAAAATGACAAAACACAAATGTGATAGAGAAATCTGTCCATCGACCAACGTTAATGGACCTAAAATCAAATGTGCGAAGTGCAAAAAAGTTTGTTTTGTGAAATGTTTTGGAATTGAAATCGCCGAAGGTAATAATGATAATGACACGGTGAAAATCATCAACGCAAATGGAACCGTAATGTACGTTTACCTAGCTCAATTGGCTAATGTACGTTTACCTAGCTAGTATGTTGTGATGATTCTTTATCGTCTATCGAACGTAAAGCTGCAATGAAACTACCGACTGTTCGATCAAATTCCAAACCTCGTCAAAAATCAAACCAATGAATTAGCTAGCTTCAAGGATATTTTGTCGTCAATGAAAAAATCAACTGATGAAAATTCTAAACAACTTCAAATCATTGAAGACAATACACACACTTTGAAACACTTGATACAACAAACGACTCAATCAAAAACTATGATTCAACGTAAAATAATCGACACACCAAAAAATAATCGTAATTTTGTCCCAATAACAACACCTAAAATGTCTTCTGCTGACACACTGAAAAATAATTCGACTGTAACTCAATCTTCGAAACGCAAACGCACAGATCCCACTATGAATGAGAAAAAATTTGATGCGCCAAAACCAAAAATTGGTACAAAAACATCACCATGTGAACTTTCAGTCTACTTGAAGCCTGAATTCAAAAGACGAGAAGAAAAAACTGAAAAGCCAAAGTTTGATAAAGCAGTTTGGGTTTCACGAGTCAATAAATTCACAACTTGTGATGAAATTTCCAGTTACATCACGAATAATACACCGATTTCCGATTCATCGCGATTTAATATTCATAAACTAGTGAAAAAAGACTGTGATATAGAATCATTAAATTTTGTTTCATTCAAAATTGAAGTTAACAATGACGATTTTGAACATTTAATTGAGCCAAATAATTGGCCCGAAAATGTGATGGTGCGTGAATTTATGCAAGTCCAAAAACCGACATTACCCGATTTTATACCACTTCTTGATGAAGATGGAAATTTAAACAAACAAGTCAATCGAACGTCGCATTCTTCGAAGAAGTCGCCGATACAAATGCAAACCGATTCACCAATTCAAGTATAATGACATTCAATACTATCGCCAACAACATAGAAAACACTACCATTAAATCTAGCGTCCAAAATGTTTCATTCATTTCGCCATTAACTACTTCTTCCAATCACAAAATTAATCTAAATATTCTGTACCAGAATGTTAATGGCATACGTTCGAGACTTCAAGAATTTCAGTCTGATATTTTAACAATGGATTTTAATGTGTACATGTTGTGTGAACTAAATGTTGATGAAACGATCGACTCTTGTGAATTCTTCTCAACGAATTTCAATGTTTATAGATGTGATCGAAGCTCATCTACTGAAAGTTTACAGAATATCAAAAAATCATCTGGTGGTTGAGTTCTAATTGCTGTCAATAAAGTGTTTAACTCAAAATTGGTCTGTACTGGTGAAAATCATGGTGCTGAATTTGTCACTGTCAAGATTGAATGCAAAAATAGAAATTTATTTTTGGCGATTATTTACATTCGGCCTGATTCAACCGTTGAAGTTTATGAAGCAAACATGAATATTTTAATTGACCTCACAACGAGAATACAACCTAACGATTTACTTCTGATTTCTGGTGATTTTAATCTGCCAAACGTTCTGTGGTATTTTGATGTTAATGAACCTGATATCGCAATTCCAATTAATGCACAAAATAACACATCGGTCAATAAGTTCATAAGATGATACATAGATGGCACCACTAGTAGGAAATTCTTGATGGTATTCGATAGGGACATCTTTCAGAGGGCTCCTGACAAAATTTGAGCCAATTCTGTTTTTTGATTATAAAAATAGTAAGTCTTGGCCCAAAACACCTTTCACTTTTTTTTACATAAGAAAAATTTTTTTTTTTTGTTTGGGATTTTTTTTTAAAAATTTATGGAATTAATTTTTTTTTTGGGTTTTTTTTTTTGTTTTTTCTTTTTTTTTTGGTATTTTTTTTTTTTATTTTTTTTTTTTATCCCCAAAATTATATAATTTATGTTTTTTTTTGAAAATTTTGTTTTTTTTTATTTTTTTTTATATATTTTTTTATTTCTTTTTATTTTTATTACACTATATAACATGTGAGGGACCTACCATTTTTGGCTTTTTTAAATAATTTTTTATTTTTTTTTATATAAATATCTTGTTTTTTCTCTGCCTCCTCTTTTTTTTTTTTTTGATATAATATTATTAATTTTTTAGATTTTTTTAAATTTTTTTAATTTTCAACTTTTTCTTCCTTTTTTTTATAATTACTCCCTCTTTAGTATTCATAATAAAAAAATATTTTATTTTTTTTTTTTTTTTATTTTTATTAATTCTTTTTTATAATCATATCTTCTTCCTTTTTTCTTTTCCTCCCTCTTTTTTTTTTTTATATAATTTTTTTTTTTTATTTTTTTTTTTTTTTTTGGTGATATAATAATATTACTAATTATATTATTTTTTTTTTTTTGGTTGAGAAAAAAATTTGTTTTTTTTTTTTTATAATAAATTTTCTTTTTTTTTTTAAATTATTTTCTTTATATTTTTTATTTATATTTATTAATTTTTTTTTTTTGTTTTCTTTTCTCTTCTTTCTTTCTTATATATATTGACAGAGCTCTTATCTACCCCTTGCATTTTAAAAAATTGATAAAAATTTTCAGATATTACACAAACACGGATAAAAATGGACAAAAAAGCCATATTTTAGGGTGTTTTGGGCCAAGACTTACTATTTTTATAATCAAAAAACAGAATTGGCTCAAATTTTGTCAGGAGCCCTCTGAAAGATGTCCCTATCGAATACCATCAAGAATTTCCTACTAGTGGTGCCATCTATGTATCATCTTATGAACTTATTGACCGATGTGTTAGAAAGGAAAATGTTGTAATTGATTCATGTTCTAATCTTGGTCTATGTCAAATAAATGGACATTTTAATCACAATAATAGATTGCTTGATCTGATTTGGACAAGAGACCCAGATTTATTCCAAACCAATGTCAGTGATTCGTTTTTGGTAAAGGCTGAAAACCATCATCCAGCAATTGAAATAATTATTCAGAATTTCAACATCGAACAAATGCCACACGATACCGTAATTGAGAAATATTTTTGATTTTCACAATGCCGATTACAATGTAATCAATGATAAATTGAGTGATTTGAACTGGAATGAAATTTTCCTCGGTTCAACCTTCAATGAGAAAGTTGATAAATTTTATTCAAAACTTAATTCAATCATCGAACAATTTATTAAACTAAAACTGAGAAAACACTCATCGCATCCAATTTGGTATGACAGAAACGTTATCAACTTGAAAAACCGAGTGAAAAAGCTGCATTTTAAAATGAAACAAGACAAAAGTGATGAATCAAAATATCGTTACTGTGAATTGCGTCGTGAGTTCAATAAATGTGTTCGTTTGGTCTACAAAAATTATAAACTGAATATGGAGGGAATGATAGATATCAACCCAAAAAAATTCTTCGAACACATAAATAACGTAAACCGAAATTCAAACGATCTGCCAACAGAAATGAACTTCAACGATTTAACAACAAATAAATGGAACGATATCGCTGAATTGTTCGCCAAACATTTTTCAAATGCTTATACCAAACCGAATCACTTCAACACCGACAACAACATTTTTCATGATATTTGGGGAAAATGTAGCAATATTCCAACAATCAATTTGACTGAAGATATTGTTTTGAAGAAAATTTCTGAATTGCCTGAAAATTTAGTTGCTGGACCGGATAATATTCCCAACATTTTTATTAGAAAATGTTTACGACCATTACTTGAACCCATCACACTGTTATTACGAGAATCATTACAAAATAATGATGTTCCAGCAATTTGGAAATCATCATTCGTGAGACCTGTTCATAAAAATGGTAATAGATGTAATATTAAAATTTATCGTGGTGTTGCTCTACAGTGCGTTATTCCAAAATTACTTGATTCGATCATCACTCAACACATGAACTTTCACTAGGAATCAATTATTGACTCCAATCAGCATGGATTTATTAGGGGCCGGTCTACAATCACAAATTTAGCTTAATTTACATCAAAAGCTATGTCCAGTATGTATCAATACCAATATGATGCAATTTATTTAGATGTGGCAAAGGCTTTTGATTCAGTTGATGTTGGACTCCTATTACATAAATTGAACATCATGGGATTGAATGATCAAATTTTGAAGTGGATTGGATCATATTTGTCAAACCGCAGACAGATTGTAAAAATAGGTAATGCAAAATCAAAACCTATTGAAGTTTCTTCGGGCACTGGACAAGGTTATCCAATTGGTGCAACGCTGTTCATTCTTTTTGTCATGGACTTACCCAATGTTGTTGATGGATCTTACATTCATTTATTTGCGGATGACACCAAATTATCAAAAGCAATTACTACTTATGATGATTGTCTTGTGCTACAAAACGATTTGTCAAATGTCGCAGATTATTTTAAATTAAATCATTTGAAGCTTAACGTTGATAAAACAAAAATGATTTCATTTCATCGTCGTCAATTGAAAATCGATTTCACATACTCAATTGATGGTAATCAAATTGAACGCGTTGATGTGATAAGGGATCTGGGAGTTTTATTAGACATCAACTTGAACTTCAAAGCCCATATCGACTACGCTGTCTCAAAAGCTAAGTCTAGACTTGCATGGATAAAAAGATTTAGCAGAGAGTTTGAGGATCCATGGACAATGGAACGCCTTTTTTTCACTTTCGTTTTACCTATCATTGAATATGGTGTACAAATTTGGAATCCACATTATAGCAATATGATAATTAAAATTGAATCAATTCAGAAACAGTTCCTCTTGCTTGCATTAAGAAGACTCAAATGGCAAGATCGCTTTGTTTTGCCACAATACGAACATCGATTAATGCTTTTCATGCAAATGATCACACTTGAAAAACGTAGAAGTATGGCCCAAGCCTTATTCATTTGGAAAATCATTAAAGGGGAAATTTCCTCCAGACACATTATGAACAGACTAAATATTAGAGTCCCATCTCGTTTTACACGTGTGACTCGTCTTTTTAATATACCCGTTTTTAGAACAAATTATTTGCAATATGAACCAATTAATTACATGCTATCAACATTCGACACATTGTATAATTCAATAATTCCTAATTGTGATTTTTATTTATTTATTTATTTATTTTATTTCACCGCCAAAAACTGGCTGAATATATAACATTACATTGAGATCATTAAAAACTAACAATTATCAAAAATTAGGAACATTAAACAATTTTCTTTTAAATTCACTTCTATTAGTAGATTCAATAAACAACGTTTTGATAACATTAGCATATTTACAAATAAGCGTAATAGGTGCATTCATGTTTCTACTTAAGTTATTTGGAATTTTAAACTGGAACTGTTTTAAAATTTGGAACTGTCAAAACTGTCAAACCGTGTGTTTACATTTTTATTTTGCTCGCTATATTTTTATTTAATTTTTAGTGAAATTAGTATATTTTTAAAAGTTAAACTGAAATAAATAAAAAAACTATTGTTACTGTCCTTGGAAATTATAAAATTTAATATAAATTAAACAAAGTCTCCTCAAAAAACAAATTTTAAGTGATGGCACCAAGTTTGCCTCACAAATGTGACAGAAGTGAGTGCAACCCATTGCATGTAAATGGCCCAAAGGTTAAATGTGGAAAATGTAAAAATCTGTGTTATTTGATGTGCTACGGCTTTTCTAGATGTGATAATAAAGATGGAAACGAAACTGTGAAATATATTTTGCCAAATGGTGGAGCATATTATTCATTTTTATCGTGCTGTGCATTTATTTGTTGTGATGACACTTTGCAATCCACTGAACTGAAAGCGTCATTGAAAATCCCAAGCAGCAATCGATCGACATCGGCAAACCGGGCAAAAATCACCGTCACAAATGATAACATCATGACAGAAATGAAGGTCATGAAAGATGAAATAAATTCTATGAAAATCGCCGTGAATGCCACAAGATTAAACACAGAATTTTTAATGAAACAACCAAACAATATACAACGTTTTAAAACAGCAACAATGACAACAACAACTTCAGCCACACCAACAACAGGAAAAATGAAATCAATGAATTCTTATGCACAATCTGTGCAAAATATGTCATCATCACCTGCTTCTAAATGACCCCGTACCGAATCAATTTAAAAATCTCCGACAAAAAAGAAAATGAATGTACCACTTGCTAAATCTGGAACCAAAACACTGCTTTACATGTCGTGCCTAAAAAGACCTTTGTACCGAAACAAAATGATAATGATAAACCAAAATTTGAAAAATCAGTTTGGATTTCTCGATTACAACCTGATGTATCAAATGAAGATATTGCAAATTTTATTGTTGATAACACTACAGTAACACATAAAAATCGTTTCATTGTGCACAAACTGGAAAAAAAGACTGTGATCTATCTTCATTGAAATTCGTATCTTTTAAAATTGAATTATTTGCAAGTGATTTCGACCTTTTAATTGATCCCGATATTTGGCCACAACATGTTTTAGTTCGTGAATTTATACCGAACTTAACCTTTGAGCATTTTTTCCCACCACTGAATGCAAATTGCAATCAACAGACAAAACCAACAGAAATGGAAACCGAATCAAATGGACAAATTGTGACACCGAAATCGAACACATCGAACAAATCAGCTCCCAACTCCCTGAAAAAAAACAACAGGAATATAGTAACCAAATGTGATACGCCTCTATCTATTTATTGCCATAATTCAAACGGATTACTCACAAAAATACAATTGTTTTATGCAAATGTTTTAATTGTTCAACACTCAATTTATTGCCTAACAGAAACAGGTCTAAACAGTGCAGTCGCCTCAACAGAGTTATTCCCATCTAATTTTCAAGTCTACAGATGCGACAGAAGCAAGAATACAAGTGAAAAATCTGGAAAAGGAGGAGTTTTAATATCAATAAATAAAATGCTCAAGTCTGATGAAATTTTATCTGGTGATAATTATGGATGTGAACAAATTTGGGTCAAAATAACAAACAATCATCGTTCATTTTTCATCGGTTCAGTGTATATCCCACCACAATCATCGTTATCACTATACGCAGCTCATCTCAGTCTAATAAATAAAATATCATCAATGGCAAATGATGATTCGTCTATTTTTCTGTATGGTGACTTTAATTTACCTCAATTAAAATGGGAACAGGCAGATGACGATGAAAACTATTATATGCCAATAAATATATCAACTGAAATTGAAAGATTAGTGATCGAAAAATGTACAGAATCGGGTCTAAATCAAATTAATAAGTATAAAAATGACAACAAACGCATCCTTGATTTAATCTGGACAAATGATCAAGATCAAATATCATATAAATTATGTTACGACGAAATATTGAAAAATGAGAAACATCATAAAGCCATTATCGCTGAACTGGATTTCGATTTTATCGTGTCAAACACACAAAACAATCAAACTTATTTGGATTTTATGAATGCAAATTATGTTGAAATAAACGAAGCATTTTCATCAATTGATTGGAATGTAATTATCAATAATAATAATATTAATGCATCCATCGAAAATTTTTACAAAATTATACAAAATGTCATTGACAACCACGTTCAAACTAAAACAAAATATAAAACGACTCATCCAAAATGGTTCGATAAAACATTACTTTATAATGCTTTATAACTTTAATAAATTTAAAGAATCAAGTCAACAATAAACACAAAATATGGAAACGATCAAACTCACAAATCGACCAAATTTTATACAAAGATAAACGGCGTGTGTACATTCAGTACATAAGAAATCAATTTCGCGAATACAAAGACCACATGCAATATTTGATCATCGAAGACCCAACGAAATTTTATCAACATATCAAATATTTAAATAAACAAACGGATGATTTACCAATATCAATGAATTTCAATGGCAAATGTGCAAATTCTCCATCTGAAATTGCAGAGTTATTCCGAATATTTTTTGAATCAACATATTCTCACCCAGACTCAAATACGTTACACAATTGGAATCAATCATCAGAAACTAATGAAAAAATTACAGACATTTGTCAACACATTCCACAAATCATAATAAATGAGGAAATCATTGCTGCATCATTAAATGAATTGCCATTGAATCTAGTAGCCGGACCTGACAATATACCAAATCTTTTCCTTCGTAAATGTTCACATTATCTGGTCAAACCGTTAACTTATTTACTAAAGAAATCGTTTGAAAACGCCACCGTTCCTAATATTTGGCGAAGTTCGTTCATTCGTCCGATATTCAAAAACGGTAGTAAATCCGACATATCAAATTATCGTGGCGTTGCTATTCAATGTAGCATAATCAAAATACTAGATAAAATCATCGCAAATCATCTAAACTCATATCTAAAGAACATTGTCACTGAACACCAACATGGTTTCATCATGGGCGATCTGCCAACCGTTTCTAATCTAGCCGATTTCACAAATTCAGTTAAAAGTGGTATGAATTCACATAAGCAAGTGGACACAATTTATCTTGATATTTCGAAAGCGTTTGATGCTGTTGACATAAATCTACTTTGTCACAAATTACAAATAATGGGTTTAAATGTACAAATTTTAAATTGGATCAGAGCATATCTCAATCATCGAAAATAACTAGTTAAAATAAATTCGGAAACAATTTCAAATCCAGTAAACGTCTCGTATAGGGATATCCAATCGGTGCAACACTGTTTATTATGTTCCTCATTGATTTTCCGCATTACATTAAACACTCCGAGCTTCATCTGTTTGCTGACGATTCAAAAATATCGAAAACTATTTCCAACCCAAAGGATTGTGATTTACTTCAAACTGATTTAAATGCGGCAAACAAATTCTTCTCAATCAATTGCCTGAAATTAAATGTAAATAAAACTAAAGTGATATCTTTTCGCAGGTGTAATTAGGCAATTATACATAAGTACACATTATCTAGTCAAGAAATAGAACGAGTATCTGAAATTAAAGATTTAGGCGTAATCATGAATGAAAAAATGACATTTAACAATCACATTGAAAACATTTTAGCTAAAGCAAAATCAAGACTCTATTGGGTAAAACGATATTCGAGAGAATTTGATGATCCATGGGCTATAAAAAGATTATACGAGACCTTTGTTTTACCAATAATTGAATATGCATCACCAATATGGTCACCGAATGGTATTACATTCACAAAAAATATTGAATCGATTCAGAAACAGTTTTTAATTTATGCATTAAGAAAATTTAAATGGCCCAATAGATATATTTTTCCCCCATATAAGAATAGATTACTCTTTTTTCACATGAATTCGTTAGAAGATACACACAGACGGGTGATGCGCAGTTTTACTGCACAATTTTGCAGAGAAACATTTTCTGCACAAAACAATACAGAAAACTGGCACAAATGTGCAGAAAACTGGCACAAATTTGTGCCATTTCTCAAAATTTGTTTGTACCATATAAATGGCAAATACTGTATATTTTTCAGTGGTTATCAGAATCAGATTAATTTTTTCCAAAATTAAAAAATTAATTTTGTCCGAAAAATAAGTAAATTAAAATAAATAATTTTCAGTCTGCTATTTAATAGATCGATAGGCGCTATTTGCACATTTAAATTCAATGAGAAAAAATTATTTTTGACTTATCAAATTAAATCTGCATTTCAAAGGAGAAAAAATCTTTCGATCGATTTTTCACGCTTTTCCGATTGGAAAATGGGAAAAATAAATGGATTTTGCCCTGTGGCGAACAAAATTTCGAGACCTATTTATAAAAGTGTCATATGCCTAGGCTGATCCATGGATTCTCAGGATTTAGCCTGAATTCCAGAACTTCCCATATAGAATTTCATACAAAAATTAGTGCGCAAATTATCCTATCGAATACCGCCATAAAACAACTAAATTATTTATTTTAATTTACTTATTTTTTGAAAAATTAATTTTTTAATTTTGAAAAAATGAATCTGATTCTGATAATCACTGAAAAATAACAGTATTTGCAATTAACATACATTGTTTTTTGGATAGGATATATCCATAAGATCTCCGCAAGAGCTGGACTGTGTGTGCGTTAGCCGCAATATAAAACACACACGTATAATGACGTATTGTATCAGCGGGCAACCAAAATTAAATCACACCAAAAATATTTACCAATCGATTTTTCACGTTTTTCCGATCGGAAAATGGAAAAAATAAGTGAACTTTGGTCCTAGCTCATTGGGGCCCAGTTCATAGATTCAAGACCTATTGATAGAGGTGTCACTTACCCAGGCTGGCTGATCCATGGATTCTTAGGATTTGGCCTGGATTCCAGAACATATAAAAATACACATAAAATTATGCACACTGATATTTATATGAAATTCCATATAGGAAGTTCTGGAATCCTGGCCAAATCCTAAGAATCCATGGATCAGCCAGCCTGGGCAAGTGACACCTCTATCAATAGGTCTTGAATCTATGAACTGGGCCCCAATGAGCTAGGACCAAAGTTCACTTATTTTTTCCATTTTCCGATCGGAAAAACGTGAAAAATCGATTGGTAAATATTTTTAGGTGTGCATTTAATTTTGGTTGCCCGCTGATACAATACGTCATTATACGTGTGTGTTTTATATTGCGGCTAACGCACACACAGATCCAGCTCTTGCGGAGATCTTATGGATATATCCTATCCAAAAAACAATGTATGGCAATTAATATGGTACAAAAAAATTTTGAGAAATGGAACAAATTTGTGCCAGTTTTCCGCACATTTTGTATTGTTTTGTGCAGAAAACTCTTCTCTGCAAAATTGTGCAGTAAAACTGCGCATCACCCGTCTGTGTGTAGGAGAACAATTTCTCAAATTTTATTTATTGTATCATTAATTCGAACATGTCGTCACCAAAGTTATTATCATTGTTAAATTTAAGAGTTCCAACTAATTTTTTGAATGAGAGAGTCACTAGAAATAGAGTAACTTCAAACCAGAATCTACTATTTACCAATGATTCAAATGATACTGACAACCCTTTTGATATAATGAAAAATAAATATAATATGTATTACGAACTATTTGATTTAAATGAAAGCAAAGAAATTATAAAAGACAAATTAAAAATATTCTTCAAAAATCCGTATAGATAATTGTAAATACTCTATAAATTGTAAAACCATAAATATAAATATTCAAATAAACCACCTACAGCAAAGGAATGCAATTGGTGCAGAACATAATAATTAAATAGTTCAGCATTACGAAAATTACGTGGATTAGGGTTGATATAAAACAAACTTTTTACAAATGGGCAATGAATTCTATCACTCAATAAGTCATATAAAAATAATAACGCAAAATCGATTCTGCGACGACTAAGTCTAACCATATTCAACGATTTAAGGCGATCATCGTAGGGCGAAATCTGGTAATTGTTTAATCTATTCGGATACTCACCGAGTGCATACATTGAAAATTGGCGTTGAATTCTTTCGATAGAATCAGATTTAGTTGAAGAGATGTTGAGCCACACAGTACTAGCATAATCAAGGTTTGGTTGAACAAATGCAGAATAAAGTGCTTTCCGTGTGGATTCATCGTCTATGTCACGTGAAAAACGTTTTACAAAACCCAGTGCAGAGCTTGCTTTAGAGCTGATCAAATCGATGTGAGATTTAAAGGTCAGTTTATCGTCGATCAATACTCCCAAATCACGTTGTTCAGTAGAATTTAAAAAATAGTGGTCGCCATAAGTGTATATTGGTTTAGGACGGGTTCTTCCACGGTGAATCGATAAAATTGCGCATTTGTCGAGATTTAGATGCAATTCATTGTTGTCACACCAATCCTTTAATGAATTGATTGAAGATTGGAGTTTAAATGAATCAGCATGGTCATTCACTGTTTTAGCTATTCTTACATCATCCGCGAACATTGATAAAAACACATTCTTTGAAGCTACAGATGGTAGGTCATTAATGAATAATAAGAAAAGCGTCGGACCAATATGGCTACCTTGTGGGACACCTGAATTGACGACAAAATCGGGTGATTCAGCGACTCCCAGTTTAACGTATTGTTGGCGATCATAGATATGATTTTATCCACCTGATGATATTTGCAGGAATCGGAAACGCTGTTAATTTTCGAAGAAGAATGTTATGATTGACTCTGTCGAATGCCTTACTGAAGTCGAGATATAATACATCCACTCGATTTGCGTTATTCAAACCATCAATGGAGTAGTGCAGAAATTCCATCAAATTTGTTGTTGTTGAGCGATGTTTCATAAAACCATGTTGATGTGGAGATATACTGCGAGATACGATACGAGTAAGGTGGAAATTAACACAGTGTTCGAAAAATTTAGCGATTGTAATTAATTTCGCTATGCATCTGTAATTCTTAATGTCCGATTTATCGCCTTTTTTGAAAATCGGTCGAACACAATATCTTCTCCAAGCGCTCGGAAATATGCCAGTTTGAAGTGATTCATTAAATATTATTGTAAGTGGTTCATATAAAACGGACGCAAAATTTTTCAATACAAGTTGATGAATACCATTTGGACCAGCACTTGTGTTTGTCTTAATTTTCATTAGTTGATCGAATACAAAATAGTTATCCAAAATGAATGTTTCGTTTACATTAAAATTCGGTGTGACAAATGATGAAGATTGCAAAGGTTGATTAGATGAAAAATTTACACCGAAGAATTCAGCAAACATTGTGGCTTGTTCATTTGTATCCATTGATGAACTATCACCATAGTGCAATAGTTTCGGTAAACAATCACTGGTTCGCTTTGAGTTCCCAAATTTCCAAAATAGAGAGGGATTTGATTTCATCGATGATTCCAATTTTTTCTTGTAGTTTTGATATAGAATTGTGAGAATCAAACTGTTCATAAATACGATCGTAGAGGAATTTATCACCGTTGATTTTATATCTTTTCCATTCTTTATTCCTTCGATTTTTAAGCGATTGAAGTTGTTTATTCCACCATGGTTTCCCAAATGAACTGATGACTGATCTGGGAACGAAGATGTCGATAGCCTCATTTAAAACATTATGAAGGAAATTAATTTTTAGTTTCGTTATCCCAATTCTAGAATATGGTTCTCAAATCTGGAATACTTGTAACCTGGGTCAAATAAAGCGAATTGAATCTGTTCAAAAGCAGTTTCTGTTGTATGCTTTGAGAAGATTCAAATGGAGTAATGGATACCGACTTCCGAAATATGAACATAGATTGCTTTTGATTCAAATGATATCTCTGGAGAATCGCAGGAAAATTGCGCAGGTGCTGTTCATCCTAAAATTGATCAGAGGTGATATTTGTTCGG
>JAQOWM010000679.1:0-18674 GCA_029041755.1 Resseliella maxima | reverse complement strand
AAATTTGGTTGTGGTTGACTTTGTGATAAATGTTGGATATATTGAGGCTGTCTTAGATGATGTGAGCGCCGCCAATTAACAGGCCGTTGAAATCTTTGAGATGATTGTTGTTGTTGCTGACGTTGTTTATGATGATGTATATGAACATTATTCACATCATTATTGTTAAAACGATCATCATTTTTGTTATTTCGAACATTGTTATAAAATTTGCTATGAGAATTAACAAAATGATTCCGTTCAGGGTTATTATGATATTTACCAACATTTCGTTTGGTTTTATCACACATATTTTGACAAGCAGAAGGATTATTTCCGTTGAACAATTTATCATTTTTGACTTTGGTGTTACTGTTACTGTTCGTATCATGGTTGTTTTTTCGGTTGATATTAGTTTTATTTTTGATTTTGTTTTTGTTACCATTGAAATTGTTGTTGTTATTTTTGTTAACAGTTTTCTTTTGATATTTCACTTTATCATCCATTGAATTCTTCATGAATTTTTTCTTTGTAAATGGTTTCACCAAGTAATCAGGACCCCAAATAACAGGATCACAAATTTTCTTGAAACATTCTCTTGACAAAGTAGAAACTTTACAAGAAACAAATTTGTCCACATTCTTACTACGTTTATGATAATTGAGAATTTGAACAGAAAAGGTATTCTCAAGTTGTTTGGACTTTTCAATAATTAATTTCTTTATATCATTTGGCTTTATACCATAATTGAACCTTGAAATATGAATAGTGTAAACCCCATCAATCGGTTCAGGCATAACATTCATGTTTTTCAAAACCTTTAATCTTGAAGCCAAATTTTCAAACAACAATGAACTATCAACATTTTCATCATCAATAAAATTATCACCAATCATAGACTTGTTAATATTTGAATTATCAAGATCAGCAGCAGAAACACCAATTAATTCACTACACGTATCATGAAATTGCTCCTCATTTAACTGTGAATCACTTTTATTGGGCATTTTATGATCACAAACTTCACATGAAACAACAAATGGTGATTTTTCACTAAATATGTAGTTGAAGAACTGCAGATTCATATCATTTCCATCATTCGGTATCATAATTATCCATGAATTATCTTCTTGTTTCTTTGCCAAATCAAAATATTGTAACAAGTCTTTAACTTTTTCTTCTCTTTGTCTCATACATTGAATGAAAATTGGATTTTTGCAAAATTTGCATTTAAGTGAGAGACCAGCATAAGTAAGACCCTTACACTTGTTAATTGCACAACAATGTAGCTCTGACATTCTACCACAACAAATCCAATGACACAGCAAATAAGTTAAAAAATGAAATTTCACTTAGAAAAACTTAATCAAATGTAAAAACTTCAATTATTTAAATTAAATAATAAACTCAATCAAACTTTCCAGACAAGATTATTAAATAAAAATCAAATTTAATTTAAATAAATTAAATAAAAATCGGAGCTAAACTAAAATGATGTCAATGCAATGACAGTTAACCTAACCTCCAAGTTCCCATTCCAAAGAAAATATCATTGTATGGGACTACTTTATCTAGAGAATAAGGAAAAACTTAAAACATGTATATTTGAAGATAAAATATGACGAATTCGTATCAGAAATTTCATAAATTGCATGCGTTAGATTTTCAGTGCAGAAAAGTTCATCTTACGGATGTGAGACATCTTGTTTCGCCAAAAAAACCCATCTAGGGATCGAACAAACAATGGAACTTTTCATTGTTCGAGCACCTATATTTTTTTCGCAAAAGAATATGAGTTTCAATTGGCGAAAATGCCATGAAATGCATAATTTGGACAATTCATACCACATACAGATCATGACAACTCTGTAGCAACAATAGCGCCATTGCCGTTTTAAATGATTTTGTTCATAGCTAGGAACTAAAAACAACAACAATAACATTCGAAACACTAACGGCGCTGCTGTGCTACAACATTTTTCTTTTGCACATAGTCTTATAAAATATGGTCTGTGTGCGATTCATACAAAAATCATCATTTGCACTGGATATAACACTTCGATCAATAATTAATGTGACCAACATATAGATGGCGACTCAAATATAATACCCATATCATTTCTAGGTAATACCAACCTTCAAAAGTCTACTGTCAAAATTTGAGCGAAATGTGTTTATTAGTTTGATATTTGACAGTGATTAAAACAAGGAACTTCTTGTGTTTTGAAAACAATAGTTTCAAAACAATTTTGTGTGCTGATTTATCATTGCTTTTTGATGGGAAAAAATACCGTGCAAGCTCAGCAATGGCTTGAGAAATGTTATCCGGATTCTTCACCAACGAAAAGGGTCATTTGTCATTGGTTTGCTGAATTTAAACGCGGTCGCACAAACACCGATCATGAACATCGCTCTGGACTTCCAAATGAGGTGGCTACTCCAGAAAACATAAAAAAATACACAAAATGGTTTTTGGCGATCGAAAACTGAAATTGCAAGAGATAGCTGATGCTCTAAAAATATCAAAAGGTAGTGTCTTTATTATGCATGAACATTTGGGTATGCGAAAACTCTTTTCCAAGTGGGTACCGCGCTCGCTCACAATGGACCAAAAACAACAAAGTGTTGATGATTCGAAGAGCTGTTTAGAAATATTCAAATGGAATAAAAAGGATTTTTTCATGCGGTATGTGACAATGGACGAAACGTGGATGCACCACTATACTTCAGAATCAAAACGATCGTCATCTGAGTGGAAAGTACACTCATAAAAATCATAACCTCGATTTATTGACAAGTGTCATTTATGTACAAAACGAATACGTTTATTGCCCGATGTCAATAAATAACTATTGGACATGTGGCAATAAACGGATCAGTTTTAAAGGCACAGTGTCAATTAATCTATATTCAATTGACACTAGTCAATAAATCAAGAGTGTATTTTTTATGAGTGTAGCCTCTGAAAGTAGACCGAAGCGGGCAAAAACACAACAGACAGCTGGCAAGGTTATGGCGTCTGTATTTTGGGATGCGCATGGAATAATTTTTATTGATTATCTTGAGAAAGGAAAAACAATCAACAGCGTATATTATATGGCGTTATTGGTGCGTTTGAAGGATGAAATCGCAAAAAATGGCCTCAGATGCAAAAGGAAAAACCACTGTTTCATCAAGACAATTCACAAATCAAAGAAAACGATGCAAAATTTGCCGTATTCTCCAGATCTGGCTACTAGCGACTATTGGCTTTTTGCAGACCTCAAAAAATGCTCCAGGGAAAAATATTTGACTCCAATGAAGAAGTAATTGCTGAAAGTGATGCCTATTTTGAGCGTAAAGACAAATCGTTCTACAAAAGAGGCATCCAAAAGTTAGAGGAGCGTTGGAATGAATCAATGTTTATGAGCGCCGATTTAACATAAAAACTAAGTCACCTGGAGAGTGATTGTAATATTCCATACAAAAGCAATTAATACTAACACAGATACACATCATCTCTATTCCTCACTATGTACAAAATCTGTTTCTCCAATCAGTCTCCAGGTGGCGTTTTTTTTCTTGTTTGACATTTCCAATATATTTATACAGCTGCTCATAGACAATGGAATGAATATATCGCTGTTGAAGGAGCTATTTTGATGAATAAAGACGAATTATGCAGAAATATTTTGTTTTTATATGTTAGTCACATTAACTTTTGACTCACACATCATCCATGGCTGAAAATTTAATGATTTCTATTTCTGAACTAACATCTGATGCAAAAGTTTTGTCACAAAATCAAACATACGCCATTTGAACAAATAACAAGCGATTTCGGAAATTCTTTTTGTGGTAGTTAGATTTATTCATAAACTATCGAAAAACACATTTACAGTATAATGAATGGGCCATTGTCTTCGATTTTTCGCAGTAAATATGGAACCTTCAAAATCATGCTCTGGCAGACAGATACGTCGACTTCCTTCACTTTTCTTTTGATTCGACTAATCAACTGTTGCTCGTTTTTTGCTTCCCAGCCCTTCTCGTACACCTTACGTTTAAGAACTGACCAGAAATCTTCGATAGGACATGCCTTTGGAACGTTTGGTGGGTTGTCCTTTTTCGGTACAAATGGTACATTTTGCGATGTGAGCCAATCCAATGTTTTTTTCGCATAATGGCTGCTTGCAAGATCCGGCCAAAACATGATTTCATCTCGAGTGTGATAGTTTTCAATGAATTGCTTCAATTTCGGTAAACATTGATCGATATAAATGTCAGAATTGATCGCTTTGGCTTTGTTCGGACGAATGACTGGTGTTGAAATACCCTTTGATGAAATCGCACACCACACCAACACCTTTGGCTCGAATTTTGATTTGCCGCCATATTTTACATTGTCTGGTGTTGTTCTAATGTTATCAGCAAGGCTCCGCAAACGCATACATATATGCCAAGCATTTGAATATGCTGGCATAGATATGTTACATAGCGGCAGCATCAATGTTGAGTTTCGTTCGTACGTTCACCGTTGTCTGTGTGAGCACTGTGTTGAAATCAAAGTAGCATGGTCGTAACAACACAGCGCTCACATAGACAACGGTATACGCACAAACGTTTGATATCCGTATGAGCGCTGCGATGCTGCCGCTATGTAACATATCTATGCCAGCATATTTGAATGCTTCGCATATATGTATGCGTTTGCGGAGCCTTGGTTATCAGTGTAATAGCCGTCATTTCCGCTCAATTCATGATGCGAAAAAGTGAAGTAAGATTCATCATCCAAAATCATGAATTTCCCGTTGGCAAAGTGTTTGTCACGAAGTACACGGCAATATTTCGGTATTATTTCGAGTTGTCTGGCTGTATATTTCGGTGCTCGCTTACGTTTATGATATAAAACACTGTTTTTTTTCAAAATACGATGAATTGTAGATTGATCGACACCAAATTTTCGTGACAATCGCCGTGTTGATTGACCAACCTTGTTTTTGGCACACGACAGCAGTTTTTTCGTTGTTCTGACACTCAGTTTTGGTGGACGCCCAGATTTCTTTTTGTTTTCTGGTTGCTTACCTTCACGACAGTCACTGATAACACGATAAACGGTTCTTCATGAGATTGGCTTGTTTTTAAATACATGAAGAATTTCTCTTGTACTTAGTTCGCCAAAAAGGTTTGAAACAGACTTGCGTAAATCCAGTTTGTACGACATTGTGAATGAAAATATATGCGCAATTGCGTTTTGACAGTAGAGTAGGAATACCGTTAACTCCATTGCATGCGTTGGTTGACATTTTTGTATTTGTTTATGCATCACATTAAACGTCCAAATTTTGTGACAAGACTTTCGCATCAGATGTTATTACCGCACAGGGTACAGGGTACAGAGTACAGGGTACCACACACTCACATTACGACGCTCTAAAAACTGGTTTTTCGTATTCTCCTAGGTACAAAACGCCGAGAAAGAATATTTTTGGGTGGCCTTAATTTTTTGACCGATTACAATACTTTTACGCACAACATGTTGTGTGCGGAAAAGTAAAAACGTAAAACATGTTATTTCAAAATAAATTGTAAAGAATTCGTAACAGAAATTGGATAAATATATGCGTTCGAATTTCAGTGCGAAAAAGTTCATCTTACGGATGTAAGACAACTTGTTTTTAATAAAATGCTCTCTAATCTTTTATAACACCTCCTTTTTGGAATAGTCCTTTTTGGATTCGTCATCTTCCCAAAAAGAGAAACCATATTAAATCTATCGTTTGGAGTTTCACGACATATTGATCAATTTTAATCAAGTTTTGCGTATTAATTGAAAAAACTACAACAAAAATTTGAAATATGTACGATTTTTTTCAGTCATTCGTAAGCCAGTTCGTCAAACATCTTTATTTAAATTTATGACAGTTTTACGAGTTGAAGTTTGGTTAAGTATAGTTGGCGCTATTATAACAACTTCAATAATGTTATGGCTTTTAGATAAATACTCACCATACAGTGCAAAAAACAATAAAGCAGCTTATCCATATCCATGTCGGTATGTTTATGATCACATTTATGTTCATCACATCAAATAAAACAAATTTTTGTTCTTCACCGATTTAGACTTAAATTAGATAAAGCACAAGTTAGTAACTTATTTGAATCTCACCTTTTTATTTAAGTAAAGAATTTTTAAAAATAGTTTTATAATGTTTGCTATTGGATTTTTTCAGTGATTTTACATTCAAAGAAAGTTTGTGGTTTTCAATGACTTCTTTTACACCACAAGGTGGAGGAGAAGGTATCTAAAGCTATTTTCCAAATTCGAAGCGTATTTCTTGACTAAATATTTTTTATTACATGATTAAGCACCAAAATCGCTTTCAAGTCGAACATTGGTAGCAGCTTATTGGTTATTTGTTGTCTTGATGTTAGCAACTTTTACTGCAAACTTGGCAGCTTTTCTTACTGTAGAAAGAATGCAAACACCAGTACAGTCCCTAGATCAATTAGCCAGACAGAGTCGTATCAACTATACAGTTGTGGAAGGATCTGACACACATAAATATTTCATAAATATGAAATTTGCTGAGGATACGCTCTATAGAATGTGGAAAGAGTTAACTTTGAATAGTACTTCTGATCAAACACAGTAAGTTCATATATTAATATATATAGTAAATCAACATGTTTTATAAATAACGAAATATAAATTCAAATATTTAAGATATCGCATATGGGATTATCCAATTAAAGAGCAATATGGACATATTTTATTGGCAATCAATTCATCGAATCCAGTTGAAAATGCATCACAAGGTTTTGAAAAAGTTAAGGAACATATCAATGCTGATTACGCATTTATTCATGATTCAGCCGAAATAAAATATGAAATATCTCGTAGCTGTGAACTTATTGAAGTTGGTGAGGTTTTCGCAGAGCAACCATATGCATTAGCCATACAGCAAGGTAGCCAATTACAAGATGAAATCAGCCGAGCAATACTAGAATTGCAAAAAGATCGTTTCTTTGAATCGTTAACGGCCAAATTCTGGAATCATTCTGCAAAAGCCGCCGAATGTCCAAATAACGACGAAAGCGAAGGAATAACTCTAGAATCATTAGGAGGTGTTTTCATAGCAACACTCTTTGGATTAGCTCTTGCAATGGTTAGCATTATATACTTCCAATATTCATGATATTCAATATATTCACAAAATTTACAATATTACATTTCATTTTGTTTTATGGTTTCCCCCTTAGGTAACCTTAGGGATTGAAGTGGTTTACTATAGACGACGAGATGCACGGGAAAACGCTATTCAACCAATTTCTGGAGCCAGTCCTCCCCCATCTTATGATGCTCAACAGCACTTGAAAAGATCTTCTCAAAAACTATTTCGCCATAATAATGAAAACTTGGTTACACTGGGAGGCGAAAAATTTATTCCCACTTCTCTTACACAACGCATACCCAATATTCCCATATATCCGAGACGACCAATTCGATCAGCTGATAAAAATGAGTATATTGAATAGAAAAGAATAAAATAAAATAAAAACTAATAATTATTATTTGAACGATAAAATAAAAGTTTCAGAAATCTATAAAAAAATTTGAAGTTATAATATATACATATAATCTACAATACATTTTGTAAAAGTAGATTATTACCATTAGAGCTGCACATGAACTTCGAGAATGGTTCTACTTTTATGTTCATATTCGTTCAGGTTTGGTTCAAGTTGTTCGGAAGAGAAAAAACGGTCTTCATGTTCGTTCGAGTTCAAATTCAGTTTCTGCATGATGTCCAAGTTTGGTTCATGTTCGTTCCAATATTTTTCAATTGAACTGCTCAAGTTTATGTTTAGGGTTAATGTGAATAATAAGGGAATGAGGTTCAATTTCTATGCCATTTTTATTTCCATATAATTATAAGTATTTTAGCAATAAAAACACATAATATTTGTACGTGATGAATGACCGGATTTTTCTAAATGTTAACACAAAGTAATCACGAATTGGCATCAAAAATAGAATATAATATGTAATGTGGTCAAGCAATGCACGTGCCAATAAATATTTCTTTCATTTTATCACGAAAAAATATTGGTTTCTTCAAATCTTATATATACAGGGTAGGCCATTTAAAGTAGAAGCATTTGTTTCTGAAATAAAACATGAAAAAAAACAATTTTTTGGTTTTTCGTATGGATAATCCTTTATTTTAGTTCAAGGAGATTCGTTCCACACTGTGTTTGCAAACTGTGACTTTTTGGTCGTATAGAGGCTCTTCCTCAATTATTTGAGAGTTTTCAGTGGCATAGAATTGACAATTTTGTTTGTTTACACCTCCATTCAACGTGAAATGTGCCTCGTCTGACATGATGATTTTTCGCCAAAAGTCTGGTTGGTTCACAGCCATTTCAATTCACCATTTGGCATAATCCATACGACGCGGATAGTCAGCTGGGTTTAGTTTATGTGCCATTTGTATTGTGTATGGAAACATCTTTAAATCACAATGGTTTCTTTTGAATTTCATTTTTTACCTCCTTGTAAGGTATGTATAATTTTATACATGTGTGTTTTATTTCTGACACAACATCCAAAATATTCATTAATGAAGTGCTGATGTTGTTTTATCATTGATAATATTGACGCTATTGTTGTGGCGCTCGACTAAAAGTTGCGTTTTAATTTTTTGTTTGTATTGGGTCATTTCAAAGGAGCAGCAGTTAATTATGTTTGTATTAAATACAGATGAAAAAATAATAATAACAAACTGTGAAATCTATTGCACTTTTCTCATAAATTGTGTGAACCATTTTGTCATTGATGCATTTAAATGTTTTATTTTTTTGTTAAATAATGAAAAAAAGGTCTAAAAATGCACGAAATTTTAATGTCGAAAGTCAAATGCAACATGAGAAAAAAATTCGAAATCAAAGATAAAACACCTATTTTCCATCATATTTTATTTTACAAAACCGTCGAGCGAAAAACAAAATGACACTCAAAACCACTTTTCAGATATGGTTCCGTGCTCTGTAACACCTCTCCAAGAGGTTATTGCTAGGGCCGACAGCAAATTCGAAAATTTGCAAAAATCGAACCACTCTAATCATCATCTTCTACAGAAATGTTTATTTCACGAATGTTCTCTTGAGGAATGTCTTCGATAAATATTTTATCAATTGTGTTTAGGAAGTCACGATCTTGAGCTAAGAAGATGCGATAAATTGAGAATTTTTGCAAAATATTCCACGAAGAATATGTTGCAAAATATAAAATACATACCAAAGAAAAGGAATTGATTTATGAACATTTTCAGCAAAATCATATGCAATGTCAAGTTTTAATCAACTTCTCGTGGTTCTTCCCTGAAAACCATAAAAACGAAATTTCTTGCCATATATCCAAAGAAAATAAATACCATGGTCCATTTTTCATAACAGAAATTACGTTGAATAAACTTTTTCCATTTGAAGTTTACAGTCGATTCAATGCACGATTCGTACGATAATCGACTGTGGCACAAAATGACTATTAAATAAATTAAAATCAAATCATCTTCATTTCTAATTTCCATCACAAAAATATTTTTTCGTTACCTGTTATATAAAGGGTGAACAAGAGGTACTTTTTTAAAATTGAAATAAAAAAACACAAAAAATTCAAATGAATCGAAAAATCTTTATTGGTCGTTTAAAGAACCATCCTTGACATTTACTTTTTGAAAATAATAGTTTTCAAATGTTGGCCGCAACTGCACCGTAGCTCGTCCATTCGGAGATTTCAATTTTCGATGGCGCGCCCAAGCATTTCGACCGATATGGCACGAATAACGCGAGTTATGTTGGCCTCTAGTGCTTCAATCGTAGCTGGCTTATCGGCATACACTTTAGACTTAACGTAGCCCCAAAGAAAAAAGTCAAAAGGTGTCATATCACACGAACGATGTGGCCAATTGACGGGTCCGAAAAGTGAAATCAATTGTTCGTCGAAGTTTTGACGCAATAAAACCATCCCTTGTGAAAAAAAAATGACTGTGCAGACAGCCGACTGTAAGTCGTCTGTAAGACGACTAATTTGGGACATTTCTGGCTGAAAGTGGCTAACTACGAATACTAAAGTTACTGATTGAAAGACGACTAACAAAAAAAAAAATCTGTAATTTTTTTCTTGAGAAAAATACTATTTATTTCAAATTTTTTTCATTTTTAATTCTTTGCCTGCATGGCTCTGCCACCAGTTGTTGAGTTTAACTCGGAATGTATTTTTAAATGACTTCAACCGCGCTTTCAAATCACTTCCTTCTGAATTCCAAATGACACGATTCTCGTACAATCCTGTAAATAATTTGAGATTATTAATATTCTATGAACAGGTGAACACTTGTCAAAAAATAAAATTTTCATTTATAGATATTTTATGAATATTTTGACAGCGCTTTTTTGAAGGAAATAATTTTTAAAAATGCAATTCTAAATTGGATTCAATTCAAAAATTTTGTCACAATGTTATGAAAAAGAAATCGTTCGAATATTCATTATAAAATATGGTTCTTTTCTATCGGCCGGCAAATACGTTGCACGAAATATTTACAAAAATATATTAGAATCACGATTATATCTGGTAGCGAATTTGAAATAAATAACGCATGCAAAAAATAGATATGTTGGTATGGAAAATAGTTACATAATTATCCAGAAATTTAAACATAAATCACATCTTGAAAAAACGTATATAATTATACGAATTTTTACATATTATTTTTTCAGTAAAATCGAGTAGATATGTGAAATCCTGGAATCACAAAAAAAATGTTTTAAAAATGTAATCACTTACTTCTAATAACTTCATACCGCTTCGTTTCTCGCAATTCTTTCAATAATTTTTCGCGATCATATCCCTTTTCAATCAGCTTAAGAAGGTACGAATCAATGAAAACAATTGAGAATGCCGTATTTACAAAATTACGATCGCTTTCTGGTTTATCTGAAATTCCGTTTAATAGATCCACTTTTTCTACCGATATGGAAACACCGTTTTCAAATTTATAAAACTGTGAATTAAAAATTTTTGCAATTATTCATAGACTTGTTTGGTTCAAACAAATTGAAATTCGAACTTGCAAAAGCCTCATTTACAAATGTTTGCAATGAATGCAGTAAATTAGTTTTGTATAAATTGATAATAATCGAAAAACTTGATGGAAAAAATCGTTTTGCAAATAAGATTTTGAAATCGCACATTTAAATGGAAAATACATTACCCCTTCCAGTTTTTTTGGCATTGACTGCTGAGTATTTTTTGGTTTCTCAATTGAATTTTGCCAAAAAGCACCATTCTGGGCCATTTTCATATTCAGGTCCTGGAGATGAATGTTTAATTTTCGCAACTGTTCAATTTCACTCTTCATCTGAATTTTTTTTTGAAAAATTGTTATGTTTAACGAAAAAAAAAATAATTGAAAGTTATACATATTTGAGGAAATGAATGGTTTAATTTGCTATCTCAATCGATTCAATAGAAGTACTTGTCTTTGACATGTAGACCATCAACAAGTGTAGATTGAATATGAAATTGAAGAAAATCAGGGATTAGTGGGGATGCTCTACCAGTTGCTATTTTGTTTTTTTAAAAATCAATCGAGAATCTCTTAATATTATTGTTTTCTCTATGATTTTTATTTTAAAATATCTTTTTCAAATGTGTAAGGGAAGTAATGAAATTTCCTCAACATGTGTTGAATCGATCGATTGCGATTATTATTTTTAATATGAATAAAAACATAAAAACCGGAAATCATCTGAACTTTTACATTTAGATAATTTAATGCGGATCAATTGAAAAACATCATTTGTAAATTCATAAAACGCACCTTTTTAATTACTTCGTCTTTGGAACAAGAATGCTTTTTTGTACGCACATCTTTTTTCGTATTCTTATCTGCTGGGTCTACCTTATAAGAGCTCTTTGATTCATTTACAGCTTCAACTTGAATTGATTGCGGTTCTTCAACCTTCTCCAAGCTTTATTCAATTGTGATGTTGATCATTTGCTTTGAATTTTTAGTTGATTGTGGTTTCCCAACAATTGTATTGTTAAGTAAATCAACGAAAGTGATGTTAGTAGCTCGGGATAAGGGTTTCATTTCGAAATTTTTCTGAATAGCATTAACTTTGATGATTTTTGAAGGCACTGGACTTTGATTATTATTAATACTTGCTGTAATAAAAAATAAATTTAGCAATCAATATTTATGAATTTCTAATAATACATGCAGTAAATTGCCATTTACTCATAGTTATTATGTTAGTTTCTTATAAATATAAGTAATGGTCATTATAATTATTATTATTATTATTATAATTATATATTTAATGAATCATTTATTTACTTACAAGATATTTCATGTTGACGTTTGACTGGTCTTTTTGGTGTTGAATGATTTTGAATATCATTTAAAATCCAACAAGCGTTTTCATCAGCACCTTTGCATTTCAGTGTTAACTTTTGTTTTTTGTCAATGATATCACGAACCGATTCAGATGATAAATGGCGAGATGTGTCATTTGGCTTATGCTCTCCACAATATGCATTGAATGTAATTGTATTGTCAATTGGGTTTACGTCCTCCACTAATGTTTTCCGTATCTGAGCACAAGTTATGTGAAATTTTGCGTTACAACCATTCTTTGCACATGTAGAACAATGACCCTGAGCGCTGTAACAAAACGAACATAGCTTATTTCGTTTTGCAGCAGTTACCTTCGATATATCGATGGGTTCCATCGAAGATTTTTCATTAGTAAATACAACACCTTTCGTGAAGAGGGCACAGATCACATGTACCCATTTGTTACAAACTGTTTGCTTCATTGCACCTCCTTTTTTAAAGCAAAGCCGACATTGAACAAATTTGGTTTGGTTTTTGGCACAGGGCGAACATTTCCATTTTTTAGATGAACTATAGCTATCAATCCCATAACAAAATTTATGAACGGTTATTTTACAGCCAACACAAGTAAATATTGGATTTGTTCTCGTCACTTCATCCACACATATTGAACACGATGCCATTTTTTAATCTAAAATAAAGAAAAATTGAATTTTTTGATTATTATAAATGACAATTGTCTAGGAAATACCTTAAAACCATTTTATTATGCTTGTGTAAATTGATGAAACATGTACAAATACATAAATAAAGACTTTTAGAGAAAATTCATTAACAACGATCCATTATTGAGTCATTTTATATAGTTTAATCCTAGTTTTGGATCATAATTATTATAAAAAAATTAATGCGAGAAGTTCATATCGAATTAATATTCTTCACACAGTTTAGCTGATTATTCAACATTATATTCAATATAGTAGCCAAGAAAATGTATTCCTGTTAAACGTAGTAGCTTTGAAAAACAGTTTCTTTGGAAAAAAAAAATTCACACAAAAATACTTCAAATCAATTTTTCATATTTTAGATAAAAGCAATGAAAATATATATATTAGGAAATTAGCAAATATAAAAAAAATTATACTTACATGACCGAAGAACACTTGTTGTTTCACCACTTTGATTTGCACTAAACAAAAACAGAGCAACTGACAGAAATCCTCTGAGCAATTTACATACTACATCAAATGCTGTGTTGAACTGTACAGTATACATGTATTGTTAAACACAATACAAGCGCATTTTTCATATTGCATTGTTTATATTTACAAAGTATTTTGTAGAAAATGATTTCGACAGTTGTGATCAAGTTAGCTTGGAAGATTTCAGAAGAGTTAATATTCTTTCGCTAAACAAAATCACGAGATTATTTTGCTAACCGTAAGTGTTTCTTTTAACTGTATGGTTTGATTTTTTTTATAATGTTCAAGTGGAATATGACAGTTTTATGAATTTGATACCACGTAAAAATATAAAGAAAAAAAACTCTTTCTATGTTATCGAATTGTAAATATTTATATGTGTATCATTTTGATCGAATTTTGCTCAAAATGTTATTTAGTATTAAATCCGTGAACCAGTGCTACATACTTGACTATTTGATTTCAAATGCTTAATATTAATTTTTTCTATTTAAAGATGGGAAAGCGAAACCGATATTTTAAATATTTACAAAAGGACGAGCTGAACGCTAAAATTCCGCGCCAAACAAATTTCAACCGTCAAAATAAGAGTGCACATAATGTTGTAAACATTGACAGTATTGTTGAAGCAGCGGTTCAATCAAGTCCCGCACTAAATATTTTGAGCACTTCAGATGTGTCCGATGTTGATTGTTCACAAACTGAAAGAAACCTGAATATGGTAGAGGAATCAATTGTTTTTGATGAAGATGTGGTAACCTGTTCATCTAAAATAAATAATTCAATTGTTGTTGATAGTGAAGTGAATTTATTTGAAAATGACTTGAATAACATTTCGACATCATTTATTGACGAGCAAACCAAAGAATACAAAAATCATTTTTGTATTGCGAATTTGCAAAAAATTCATAAGAATTTAGATTGTTCGGTTTTAGATGCCTTGAGTATGGTTTACGCATATTCTGTGCGTCACAATTTAAATTGGAATGCAATCGAAGATCTAGTGCGATTAATCAATTGCATTATCGGTAATGAATCATTAGTTCCATCGAAATATATTTTTCAAAAATGCTTCAAATCAGAAAATTTCGTAAAACCAACCACCCACTTTTTGTGTTATGTATGTGAGAAATATTTAGGTGTGACAGAAAAAAAATCTTTGATATGCGATAATTGTAAAAATGTAACTACTACCAACACTAAATACAAAAAAAATCATTTTTTGTCAATACCAATTAAAAATCATTTGAGAGATGTGTTAGAACAAAATTCAGATCATTTACGATTTGATAATGATTACCATTCTCTCATACGTGATGTCCATGACTCTCAACATTTCATACAATTACGAAATAAAATGGGAAATGATACATTCATAACGCTAACAATGTACACTGATGGTGCGGCAGTATTTAAAGCAACTAAAGATAAATCCTTTTGGCCCATATTTCTATACGTTAATGAAATTGGATTAGACTATCGATTCAAACGACAAAATATTTTATGTGCAGCTATTTCGTTTGGAAAATCACCAAACATGCAAATGTTTTTTAAACCTCTGATTAATGAAATAATGAGAATAAATACTGAGGGTGGAATTTCATTCAGAGATAAAAATGGACAATTTAAAAACGTTCTAGTTATTCCAATGATTTTCACGGCTGATGCAATTGCCAAGGCAGACGTTTTAAATATGACTAAGCCCAATGGACGAAAGGGCTGTCCATATTGTTTACATAATGGAACAAATATAGAGGGGAAAACATTTGTACGATATTGCAACAGAGATAATGCAAATAATAGAACTGACAAAGACACAAGAGCAGATATGGTTCAAGCTCATACATCAGATAACAAGGTGAATGGTTACAAAGGTCTTTCACCACTTTTAACATTGAAATATAACTTCGATATTGTTTGGCAAAATGTGATAGACAAAATGCATTGCGTCGATATGGGAGTAATCAAAAAAATGTTCAATTTGTTTTTTAACGAAAAATATAAACAAGAAAGGTATATTTATTTTCCAATGACGACATTTTTCCTGAAAATTTCATAAATAATTGAATAGATTCATTTTTTATTTAGCTTTTACATCGGTAACCACATTTTAGTTCTCGATAGATGGATGAAACAAATTCGAATGCCAAATATGATAAGGAGAAATTTTCGACCTTTGTCGGAGCGTGAATACTATCATGCCTATGAATGGAAGTTCATTCTTCTTTTTGTTGCTTATCCAATTTTGAAAGGTGTCCTTCCAGAAAGGTAATTTTTCCAATAATACATTTGTTTATTGATTTTACAACAATTAAAATAGTTTTTGTTTATTGCTATGAATTGTTAAAATTTTTAGCTATGTTTTTCTTTCTAGTCTTTGTTGATTATATTGATTGAAAATTTGTACTTAAAATAATTTGTATAAAGTATGCAACGACTGATTATTGATTGCAAATTGCTTCTGCGAAATGTGAATTTACTTTTGAATTGAAAAATAAGCAATTCCATAAGAAATTGTATATAATTTTTACCATTAATATTCTAAATCGACGTAATAATTACAAATTGAGTCAGATAAAAATCGTTAATCATGTACTAGTATATATTGAAACGTAAATATTTTTGTTGAAATTGAGTATAATTTGAAATTGAGCAATATTACAAAATATTTGTTGCAAATCTTATTAAATGCATATATGGTCTTTATTTCTAATCAATAGTATTCTTATTTCGATTTAAAGGTATTCAAAACATTTGGGTAAATTAGTGGACTCGATACACATATTAAGCAGTACGTGCATAGATGAAACAATGTGGAGAAAAGCAAATAGCATGCTTAAATGTTTTGTTCTAGAATTTGAAGAAATTTATGGAGAAACATTTATGGTATATAATGTTCATCAATTGAATCATTTGGCGGAATGTGTTAGAAAAAATGGCCCTCTCTTCGCATATTCTAATTACCCAATGGAGGACTACATTGGGCACTTAGTTTCATTTGTGAAAGGAACAACTGATGTCTCAACTCAAATCTGTTCACGGTATCTTTTAGAGAAAAATTTGCATACTCACTTAGCAAAATCTCAATTAGCCAGTAAATATTATGAAAAGATTGAAAGCAAATCTCGATTTTCTGTGACGCGAAAAGTAAAAGAATCGTTGGTAATTGGTAAAAAGACATCTTCATCCGATTTAGATGTTATTCACGAAGATTTTATTAGGAGTAGTTTGAACATAGATGCATGCAAGGAAATTCAGGTGTATAGGTCAGCATTTTTGGATGGTCATATATTTTATGAAAGTGCTAAGAACAATTATGGTAAACGGACTGACGATTCACTATGTTTTAATTCAGAAAGTAAAAGTTTTGCCATAATTCTTGCAATCATTGTTGTTGAAGAGCAATTATATTTTTTTATTGATGAAAAATTCAGGCACATTAATGACTCAAATTGCAAATATGTGCATTTTTTGCAAGAAAGAGTTCCATCTCGGAAAAAAATAATAACAACTGAGCAAATTGGAGAAAAATATGCTCTTATACAATTTGCAAATACAATAGCAGCATCAAAATTTCCGAATATTCATGAACGTAATTAATATAAGCAATGAAATTATATAAATATTCTTTCAGTTAATTATAATAAATTTAAAATTATTTAGTTTGGAGAGAAATTTGAAAATGTTGATTATTTTATTTATATTGAATAATAATGTATTTTCTATTGAAGGTTTTTTTCACAAAATTCATCGATTGGCTGTACAAATTTAAAAGTGGCTGATAGCTGTCTGAAAGTCGGCTAAAAGTCGGCTAGAGTTGACTACAGTCAACTTACAATCACAGTCAGTCAGTCATTTTTTTTTCACAAGGGATCGTATCAGCGGCTGTGTTTAGCGCCGTCTTGTTGGAACCAAACGTCGTGGAGCCCATTGGCTTCAATTTCAGGCATTAAATAATCCGTTATCATGGCGCGATAACGAGCCCCATTCATGGTAACGTTGACGCCGGCCTCATTTTTGAAGAAATATGGACCGATGATCCCACCAGCCCATAAACCACACCAAACGGTTGTTTTTTGTGGATGCATCGGTAGTTCTTGAATTTCTTCAGGTTGTTCTGCACCCCATACACGGCAATTTTGTTTATTGACGTAGCCTTCAGCCAGAAATGGGCCTCAACACTGAACAAAATTTTGGTCGAAAAAAAACGGATCTTCAGCGAGCTTTTCGAGAGCCCATTTGCTGAAACGGTGACGTTTTGGAATGTCAGCTGGCTTTATTTCTTGCACGAGTTGAATTTTGTAGGCCTTCAAGCCAAGATCCTTCCGTAAAATTCGCCAGGTGGTTCCATATGACAAGCCAATTTGTTGAGCACGGTGTCGAATTGATTCTCGACGGTCTTCACCAACACTTTCAGCTACTGCCGCTATATTTTCTTCACTAGACGTGGTCTATTTGGTCGATGATCATCCAATAATGAATATTGGGTGTCTAATTTATTGATGGTATTGCGAATAGTGCGTTCAGTAGGTCGATTATTGTTATGGGTTCTTTTTTCTTTCCAATTCTTACCGATTCGTTACTTACGCGTTCACGATTTTTATTCTTCTATGCTTATAACAAAATTATAATAATCTGAACTTTCTAACTTCACTTAAATTTTATTTCTCAATTACTCTTCTCCTTTTGCTTAATTTCAATCGAATTGGCCAAAACGAATTACAATCAAAACTTACAATTCTATTTATTTCCGTTAATTCTTTCTCCGATTCACAACCAGATGCATTTCTCGAGGCTACTCTGATAAATTCCCAATTTTATGTTAAGCCGACGATTCTGTCGATGATAGCTAACGTTTTCTTAAAAATCTCCTTTTATCCGACGATCCCGACGATGAATTTTCTCTTTGAGAGATAACGGGCAATTTATCAATGTATAGCGATTTTGCTCGAGTCTCACAAAAAAAAAATCACAATTTTACGGATAGCGAATTGCTTATTAAACGAACAATTGTAGCACTGCAATTGCACTCACAATGAGTTAAAATCACCTTTGATTTAAATATTACAATCGCTTCATTTTATTGATACGTAAATCGCAATTTTTC